>GL380088.1:74845-98389 GCA_000143925.2 Caenorhabditis brenneri
CTGGATTAATATTCAAAGCTGCAGACAAAGTTTCAAAAACTTATTGGTACTCTTATCGCTCCGTATTCGCAGATTCTCTGAAAATGCTGCCTGTAAAACAGAAAATAAAGTAGTCTTGAAGGGAAAATTCTGCGCAATATTCGTTTGAAGCTATGCACAAGATTGCTCGTATGTGTTTAAACAAAGGTTCTCGTAAAAACTGTTTTAACCTTCACTCTCAGTAGTTTGATAAAGCGAAGTGACTTTTTCATTATTTTCAGTTTTTTTATTGATCTAATCTGGTATGATTTTCTATATTAGATTCCTTAGATGCTGAAACAGATCAAAAGTGGAACACTGAGTTTCAGTAAATTTAACCGAAACTTCTCAAAACTTTGAAGCAGGAATTTTTTGATATTTCGAATATCTTTTCTGTTTCAAAAACTTACTAATTTGATGGAATCCGTTTCCTGATAATTGGATTTCCAAATCAAGGTCATTTGAAATGTTTCATTGAATTGATAAGAACCTATTCAATTTTTGAATCAGTCAATTATGGTTAAGGCTACCTAGATTCTCTGAGAAACTCACGCTTTGCAATTAATGGGAATAAAAAATCGGGAAAATCATAAATGTCAAAACTAATACCGAAACATCTTTGTGTTGAAATCATATTAATTGACTCAAAGAATTGACCGGATATCCGGACAAACAGACCTTCTGGAGCCTCTCTGCCTTCATTTCTCATTGCAATTGATCATACCATTTTTCTGCAAAACTTTTAATTTTCCAATCCATTCATTTCCGTGTGTCAATTTGGACTGACATGGAGCAGATGTTGTTTGTACAGATGGAATATGCTCTGCCATGTCAAGAGTTCAACCTAGAGAAACTATTGAAAGAGATGGATTTTGATGGAGGATGTCTCAAGTGGCTTCTAATCTTATTCTATTTCTGAGAATTTGAAAAAGTTTCAGACATTGAAATTTCAGACATATAAATTACAGCCTCAAGTTTTCAGACTCTCTGTGTGTTTTGTTCGTTTTTTTCTTCTCGATGTACCTATTGTTTGCGCAGCAGGAACATGAACGCGTCGCATCAGTGACAATTTATTGTTTTACAAGGTTTCATTTTTGCAGAAATCCCCTACTTTCTATTGACATGAGTCGCCCACTTTTTCCGGAGGAGAGTTTAATCTAGTTGAGTGAATTTTCTGGTTTTTTGAAAGGTTTTTTTGATTTGTGTCCTTGTATTAGAGGTGCAGGGTTTTTTTCTATTTTTCGTAGCGTGATATCATTAAACGAGTAGGGACAATTTTTTTCTAACATTGATGAAACAGAAACATTGGATTTTTGCTGATGAAAGTGATGATATCAAGCAAACGAATTCCTGTTCATGGAAACTCAACTTTTGAAGACTTTGAAAAAGAAAATATCAATTTTTGAAATAATTATTTATCGATTCATAGGATTGTTTCAAAAGAATTATTTTCAGTAAAAAAGTTTTCAGTAACAAATATTCTTTTTTTCGGATTTGATAAAACAATTTTTTCTGTTACAATATCTCTAAAATTGAGGCTTCCAGTGTCAAAAAACTAGTCGCTGTGTCACCAAAGCTGGAGGAACCTTTAATAGTATGGCATATTGAAATTTACGGTTAGCTGGTTCACAAGATGCAAGAACTAGTCGCAAAACAAAGTCGCAAAACAAAATGTTTGAATAATTGAAGGTAGTGAAACAGAAGAAAGTTTTTTTTTGGATGGTATGTACTTTTTTCTGTAAATTTATAGGAGATCTGTTACGAAATTCCAGAAACTGTCGCTTACAGTATCGAAAAATAACACATCTGCCAAACGATTCCGTTCATTCTGTTACTTTGCATAGTTGGTACTCAAGACAGTCTACATACAAAACCTCTTTGTGAATTAGGCCCCGCCCTTTTCCTCCAGGAGAACAGTCTCCAGAAAAAATTGAAAAAAAAAACTTTCAAAATTTCATTTTTCAAAAGTGAGCCGCGAAGCGGCGAACAAAACAAGACTGAAGCGCCGGAGGCGCGGCTGTCTTGTCACATCCAAAAATTCGTTTTTGGTCTCTGTTGAAAACTGCACAAGTTTCAACCGCCCTTTCAAAAGAACGAAATGCTCTCTTTTTTCTAACACTTCCATTATTTCGAGGTTTTCTTCATTTATTTTGAGACACTGTTTGATTTTTTTCAAAATTTTCGAATCGTTTTCATCCATTTTCGTTCCTGTCTCCAATAAAACCAGATTTTCCGCATTTTTTGAATTTTCGTTGGATCTGTAAAAATGTATTATAAAAAGATGAAAGTAGATCTGAGGTTGAACTCACTTTGACAGTTTTTTGAAAATGTGAAGTTTCCAAAAAAGCCAAATTATGATACACAACAATACAAGGATTCCAAAAGTAAGCACCCAAATTATCAGTTCTTCTGGTTCCATGAAATTCTAACGATTGCTATTTTCAGCTGAGCTGGAAAAAAAGAAAAAGATGACCAAAACCTGAAAAATTTCAGTATGGCATATCAAAAATTACGGTTAGCTGTTCCACCTGGACCAGGAATATTATCAAGTACAAAACAAAACCTTTTGGATAACTAAAAAAGATGAAACAGGAAAAAAAGTAATTTTTATTTGGTTCGTAGGACCTCGGATAGGTTCGAAATCAGTTCCAACCTTGAAGATCATCAAAACTCCCAAAGTCAAACAACTAGTGTGTGGGCTGAAAACCCCTCTAATAGTATGGGATGTCAAAAAATATATTCCATAAAAAACTTTATCGTAATCAATTCCAAATCAAAATAATCGAATCAATCAAGATGGTGAAACAGGAAAATAGTAACCAGTAAGACTGTCTTTTCCAAACTGTTGAAGCTTTCTTGTATGTTTTGATGCTCGTTTTTGTTACTCCTCATAGTTTTTCACGTCCAATTTTTCCATTTTTTATCACACCTCCCCTTTTTTTCTCTTTCTTCAAAATGAATAATCTTTCCGCATCTTGTCCCCGATCTTTTATGTTCACTTTTCCCGATAACCGATAAACTCAACCTGTAAAAACTATCGCCTGCAAAAAACCTTCAATGATCACTTCCAGGTGAATGGACCTTCCGAAGCCAAAACCATCCAAACGTTTGGATTTACAAGGAATTCGTGCTCTGGCTATAATAGTGGTACTTGGTTTTCATTTCTTCCCAGAATACTGTCCAAATGGCTATCTTGGAGTTGATCAGTAGGTGTTCTAAAAAGCTATTCCTCATTTTCTTACTGATGAAATTTTCAGGTTCTTCGTCCTCTCGGGATTCTTGATGTGTATGCTCCTGAAACGAGCTGAAAATCAGTCCCCGTGCTCTCTAGTCAGTCTTTTTTATTCGAAACGGTTCAAAAGAATTCTTCCATTATATCTACTTATTATTCTGATTTCAATGATTTGTCTGTACAATTTCTTTCCGGATACTGCCATTGAAACTAATCAGGAATCAGCGATTCATGCCTTACTTTTTGTGTCAAATCGACCGAAAACGGTTCAGGAGGACTATTTTCAGCTGGTAACTCTCCTCTTTTGGTTTTTTTTCGTGAATTCCGGTTTCCAGCTCGCTATCGCCGTCGACATCTTTACCCATACCTGGTCTCTATCCGTGGAAATTCAATTCTATTTCCTTGTTCCTTTCATATTTTTATTTGCCACCAAGATCCCGGAAAAGTTTCAATATTTTTATTATGGAACCATAGGATTGTTGTCATTTGTCTACTTTTATTCCTCGCTAGCTACAATAGCTTTCAACAGTGTTTTTGCAAGGATTTGGCAGTTTTTGATAGGTTTTTCCACTTCTAAATTCACTGAAAACGCTTCTTTTATTGCAGGTATGGTGGTGTACCTCCTTGGAATCTCCAAATCAGAATTCCAATATAAAGTGTTGAATAATGAAGAGGATTTGGAGTCAGATGACAAGATTCAGCTACTTGGAGACGAAGAGAGCCAGGAAATATCGGAATGTTGTCCGAATGAAAAATTCAGTACACTCTTGAAATACTCTCAACCGGCAGCGTACACTTCTCTGGGATGTTTGGTGTTTATTACAGTGTTTCCATTGGTATTGCCGGCTACTGTAGTCAGGTGAGTTCCTCTAATAGAAAGCACCGTTTGCGGAGAACGGAATATTACATGTAATTAAGAACATGAAATTGAAATATAGTATGTTGCGACGGTTTGTTGCCTATTATAATATTACTATCCGCTTGCCTTGAAGAAAACTTTGTAAAACAGAAACATTTTTCAACTGGGATATCTCGGTTTCATATAATTCTTCTATTATCATGAAAATTAACACATGTAATATAGTTTGAAATAAATAAGTTTTATCAGCATAGCTATTTGAACAATACTGGTGGTGTTTCTAGGATTCGAAAGAATTTAGGGACATGGGTAGATCTGGAGTCCTAATAAAATGACATGCTTTACATAGCTCGACAAAATTAACGTAGATAAAGCATGACCGTCATTTTAAGAAAACAATGAAACGGAATTTCTTATTATCTAATGGTCTGTAACAAAGAATAGATCTATGATCGTCCTATAGAAAAACTGAATTTTATGGTACTTTTTTTTCAGATAGATTTCATTAAAAACGAGTAATTTCTAACAAGGGAAGTACCCAATATGTTACACGCGGATTTCTTAGATACTTTGTGGATAGCATGTACAGACATAGTCTGCATCACTTTCATTAGAAGCTCAATTTATTTTCCAGACCCCTCGTCACAATGGGTACCGGTTTCTTAATGCTCATCTCCGATGAAAACTTGATCCTTTCCAATCGCTTTCTCACTTATATCGGGGACATTTCATACTCACTATACCTTATTCATTGGCCTATTTATGCGTATTGGAAACTCACTTGTGATGGAAATAAATATTGTAGGTTTCACGATGTCCACAAAACCCTAAAACTTTCTTACAGTGCTCGTTGCATCATTGACAGCTGCTGTTATTCTGGCAATCATCACATTCGAGACATATGAGAAATGGTATTTGAAGTTGTCCTCCACAAGTATTGGATTGATTGTTGTGATGCTATTCTTTTTGAATGTAGTGGTGATAAACAAGGATGAGATTTCGGATCATATCGATTCAATCGGAAGGAATTTCTCAAGTTTGGACAATGTTACTGATGAAATGACTGTTGGTGAGTTTACATAGTAATGACTACATACCTGAACAGCCACGTAATCATGTAATGAAGTGCACCTTTATAAGAAACCGATCAAAAACAGTAACCTTTGTTTCCAGACGACGCCGTTCGCCTTAATCACCGATGGAGTGTGAACGACAATAAAAACTTATTCACGCCTAGTTGTGTCTATGAGAATCCGAGGACTCCACTTGGGTGGTGTAGACATACTGTAGGTTATAGGAGCTGCTCTTCTATTACGGTTCAGTTTCAATTTCCAAAAAAAAAATTTCAGGGATTCCAAAAGTCTGGAAAGTATAAATTGGCAATTATTGGAAACAGTTGGACAGCCAATCATGCTGGAATGTTCTATCAGGAATGTGCATACAAGGCAAAGAGTATCATGCAGGGATCGGCGTTTGGTAAGTGAAAAATTGAAAATTTGGGGGTCTGAAAAATTCGGTGGATTTTTTGAAATTCAGAAATTGAAAAAAAAGGTTTCATAGATGTTGTAATTTGACTCTCAAAAATATGAAAGATAATGTGAGCATTACCCTCTATTTCAATGTATATAAGAATTTCAGTCTATGAGTTTCAGTCAATTCTCAAAAAATGTGTATATACTTTTTGAATCGAAAATAACTAGGCGCCAAATGATTTGCTCCGTTTTTCGAGTCTTTTTGGTTTTCGAGGTTTTTGAATTTTCCGGTTTCTTATTCGTAACTTGAGGAAAAAAAATGTTTCAGAGATGTTTTTATTTGAATGTTTTTCCAAAACTATGTTGCTGTTGCAAATTAATGAAAAAAATTGATTTACTTATAAAACTAAATAAATTATATACGTATTGCCCTGATTTTTGGTTATGAATATGAATTTCAGTTCAAGGAAAGTCTGAAAATTCTAGAAGAGGTTGAAAATTTGAAAAAATAACCTCGGTTTCATAACATTTTCATTCGAAAATTATTTCGCGCCGATCATTATGTTCGATAGTTCTTCGGAAAAATATAAATTTCACCAAATATTTTTCAGGATGTGAACCCCTTTATCCCAGTGCCCAGAGCAAAATGTGCAAGGCAAACTTCACGGATTTCGAGGAGCATATCAGGAAAGAGAAGCCGGATTATGCATTCATTTTTACAAGGTAACTATTTTCCTGCTGTAATAGAGTTGTACGAAAATGAACCAGAAACTAACGATGTTGAATGGAAAAGTCAAAAAATTATCAGCTCTTTGAAACAGAATTATTTTGTTCCCGACAATCCTTATTTGCAGATACATGTCCATTGGTGCTCCCTTTGCTAAAAACGTCACTAGCTTCAAGGATGATCCAATCTACCAAACTATGAAAGAACAAATGCTAAAATTCATTTCCAATATCAAATACAAGCTATATATTCTGGATGCTCTCCCTAGAATTAATAGAGGAGTGATTTCGAAAATTGCACCAATGATTAAAAATGAGACGGATCCAGTTATTATTGATGTGACTTCTTTCACAAATATTCTATAAAACTAAAAAAAAATCCGAAACTTCCAGAATCTCCTGGTCCGCCCCGCTGAATACGAAATGGCTCGAAAGCGTCATGCTCAACTGGTGAAGGACTGCAAGGGAAAGTGTGTTATGGTGGATTATGTACCGGAATTCTATAACAATGAAACCAAAACATTCCGATATTTTGATGAGAGAGGATTCTCGTACTGGACGACACCCTCACATTTATCACCTCATGGAATTGAACATATTCGACATGTTTGGACGGATATTTGTACAAATTTATAGTTTTAGTCCTTGTTTTTGAAGTAGTTGGTGCTCATTTTCATTGAAACTGATTGATTGTTAGAAACATTTCTTCTGGTGTTGAGAATGCAATAAAAAACCAAAAATTCAATGGCTTGTGTGTATAGCTATACTAAAGAAACCACAGTTCTTGACGTTATCTTTTTTTCGCAGAGTTTATCTCTGTGACTGTTACTAATTCCCCCATTATTTATCTCGAAAGTAACTCTCATGAACAGACGGTACATTAATTGATGGACAGGTCATCCCAAAACCATCTGCCATCATCTTCAGTCATTGCTGTTCTCTACAGCATAGCCTCTTTTATCTTAGCAGTCTCATCGATTTTTACTTTCCTCTTCGTTGGTTTTTCCTCTTTATTGGTTGTTCTTCAAGATGGTTCCCCTTGCTACACCACCAGAATTCAAACCACGGAAATATGCAGCATCCAATGAACTGTTAACTTTTATAAAATCGGCTTACGAGCCAAAAGCAGATATTGTCAATGTGCTCAGTGAATATTACAAAAAATCAATAGAAAATTTACAAAAGGATAGAGTAGTGAGAACGGAAGAAATGAATGAATTATTTGACATGGGCATGGAGTTGAGTCAGCATAGATTCTATTATAGAAACACAGTCAACTACTTGATAACGAAAGTTTTTGCGGAGGTAAGTTTCCTTTTTTGTTGAGATTGAATCGAATTCCTTACAGAAAATCCGTTTCCTTGTTATTCTTCTTACCCTCCTTGCCACAGGAATTGGATGGTTGATGTTCTATCATCACAATAAAGCACTTCCGGATAGTGAATACATTTTTCTGAGTTTGCTGGTCATGGCAACGGCATATTTCATCGTATTGCAAATCATGAGGATACCGTTTTTCTCGTAAGTTTCTAGAAAAATTGGAATTTCTGATTTGATATTTTTCAGATTAAAATTGGAAGATTTTTTCAAAGACGATCCGAAAAGTATAAAAGAAGAAGTGATAGAAAACCCAAGGTACACTCATAAAGATTTGATAACAGAACAACAAGGTCTGTGGGATTCATTTCTAAAAGATGTGTATCCAGTGAAGACAAAAGCTGAATCATTGAACAATTGGCGGTTTGTTTTGGTTAGTGTTCCAATGTAGCTCCAAATACTGGACTGAATTATTTGCAGGAAATGATTGGCACCGCCGTTGGATACTCTTACATCTCAATCTGCCTTTATTTCTTCATAATTCGTTGTAGAGCATCCGAGTCTGGATCCCATGAGGCTCAATTGAATGGTTCTTTGATTGTATCCACAGTTGTCTTTGCTATTATTTTGATCCCAACTTTGTTAATGTGAAAAAAAAAGAATGATTTATTGAATAAAGGATAAATGTTTCAAAACTGTTGATTCGGAATAAACAGGCAGATCAGAATTGATATCAAACTCCTACAAACAATCTAATCATCCGACTGAAATTCCCACTTGATCCATACTTCGAGCATTCTCAGTGGTTTATAAATTTTGAAAGCTTATGGTGAATCAACATAGATCTTACGAAGTTTTCAGTCTGAAAATAAAAGCTCCCGAACCGGAAGCCCGAATTTTTCACTAAAGACTTATACAACACGGGAAAAAGCTAATTTCACTTGTCCTGACCCCGAGCTCATGAAATAATCCAGTTCGGCGCGACATGTATGATTAATGATCATACAAGCGAGTAATCTTGCTCACTTTCAGAAGAATATCTGTTTGTATATCGATCAAGAGTGAATCACTACTGAAAACGATAATTTTTCAGTAATTTCGAATTTCAAAAAAAATGTTGGTAATTTTCCGATTTTTTTCAGAATAAATTTTTAAAAATTCATTTTTACTTTCTTTTTCTTTCGTTTCTTTTTTTCCAAGAATAAACTTCTTCTCTCTAAAACTATTTTTTTCCGGCCACAGCGAGACCTGACAAAAGTTTTCATGCAGCGCGCCTTTAAAGACACCGTACCCACGCAAAATATTTTTTTTCTATTTTTTCAGAGAAAATCGTTTTAAAACTGATTTTTTCGAAAGAAATACATTTCTCTCCGACATTATTTCTCAGTAGTTGAATAGAAATTGCTCAAATGTTTCCTTTACATCCTTTTCCTGTGGTTTTTCCGATTTTTTTCTTATTTATCAGTAAATTTTCAGATAACTTCATTTTCAACGCATCGGACATACTGGATTTCTTCGAATTTCGAGTTTTTTAAAGGTTTGTCAGTACGAAACAAAAAACGAGATTGAGTTAATTTTTCGCTGAGAAATCTGAAAAAGTATTTCCAGATTGCATGCCTCGGATCAACGATGTCAATCAAAGAGACGGAAGTTTCGGGCAGTGTTCGAGCGACGGGAATATATATCAAGCTAAGCCGTTTTAAACATTATAATTATGGGTTATTTTTAACTGAGACCACGCTGCTTCTACAGAGCTCCAGTCACTTCTTCGAAAAAAAAACAACAATTTTGAAACCTGACCTATGAAAACTAGTGGAAATGAAATATCGTTAGTTTTTGAAAGATGTGTCCGATTTCCGATTTAAGTGCTAAAAAGGTAAAAATAGTATTATACTTCATTTGAGAAAGAAACATGTTGGTTTCCGATGTCTCAAAATTCAATTCATTTTTATTTTTCAACTCGCATTTTTGACTATGATTGCAAATCTGAATCGGGAGTTGACTTTCGGTTGAAAATAAAAAATTTTCATGACGACCGGTGGAGACTTTAGTGAAATCTGTCAAGCCAATAATTTTTCGAATTGAGGCAGCAAAATTAAGAAGAATGGCGTAATCAACACTAAAAAAGTAAAATGTTCTCTACCGGTATATATGTTATCGCCAAGCCCAAACACAGTTATTTGGCATTAGAAATATTTTTTCCGAAAATTTCAAATAATTATCGCATTTTCTGAGACAAAAAAACTGTCTCATTTTCGGAAACTTGCCGAGATTTTCCTGAATTCATTTCGAACAATTAATGACAAGACTGGATGTTCGATGAAGCGGTGTATTTCAGTTTTAGGGAAAGAGAAATAGAAATTGGAAGCGTAATGTGTCAGAAAGTAAAAAGAAGAATCTTTCCCGTTTTTCACCGGAAAGTCCTTTCTCTTTCTGCCGGAAGCACATATATGACTGCATAAATTTACGGTTGAAATCCGTAGCGTAATAGCCGAGTGGTTGTACCAGCGGTTAATATGTGGGTACTCTATGGTTCGCCCTTTTCGCTTTTTTTAATAGCTTGCCTATTTTTTATATCATTGATTTATTATTCTAAAATCGCTTTTGTGGTCAGAAGACTGTTTTACCTTTTACTTATTTATACAGTTATTTATATAGTAATGTTTCAAGAGCTTCTATTTTCCAAAAGTTTTAATTTTCGTGGCCAAATCCACGAGATTTTTTCACAATTTTTTTTTCAAAAAAAATTTTCCAACACCTAAAAAAGAATTTTCATAATATTTTATTGTAGCTTTGTATTTCTCAATCGTTTCTTGATCGTATGCCGAATAAAAATCAGAAAGTTACCGTAGACACACTCATGAACACATAAATTCAGTGAAATGATGTCCGGAACAAATGTGAATCGATTCCGAAACTGTCAATATCCCGTTGATCATCGTCATGTTTTGGAAAAACGCAGAACTCATCATTTTTACGGAATTATCAAAATGAAGCACATCGGATTAGCTTCCGTGTCAAAAAAAAAATAATGCACAATCGAAAAAATCGCATAATGGGATTTTTTCTATTTCCGTTCAATTTTTGACTTAACATTTTCTTCGATTATGAACAATTATTTAAATTTAATCCGAATATTTCACGTTTACTCGTTGGAAAATTGCGAAGAATCGAATTTTGTTCCGATAGAATTTGCTGGAAAAAAGTTCGATATAAAATAACACATCGAAATCGAAGGATGAAAAGTTTATGTTCCCAACAATTTTTCGTTTCAAAGTTTTACTATGCATTTTCTCGAACACTACGATATCATGATGTCAATATCTTTGTATTGGCCTAAACCGGGAAATCGCAGTTTCATTCGAAGTACTCGAATAATAGCTGATAATCTTAAATGTGGCAGGTTTCCACCGAAACCGGATGAAGAAATTGTGAAAGAGTCATCCAGTATCATAACTGAATGATAGCGAGTCGAAATACAGAAAGCAGTGTCGAAAAAGCTGAAAGGTTATTTGAATCGAGTTGCCCTTCTATTCAAGAGTTTATGAAGAAGTATCAACCGAATAATTCAAGCTCAACTCCTGTAAAGAAAATCTGCGAACCGCTAAAAATGTTACGTCTCGAACTATTTCTTCAACAGTACTATTCATGCCCTACCAAATAAACAATCCCTTCATTGGCGATCTTTTGTTATTCGATTCACGAGAAGTAGACTAATGCAGCGGCAACGAAAAAGGTATTTTGCTATAAGCGATGATCGATTTTGCAGCATCTGATGCCGGGGAGGGACAGATTCATTCAAAGAATGGGTAGCTCGGTATAAATTAGTGCTTGCCGACGACAGACAATAACTCTGGAAAAGAGACACCTCGTCTGCATATCGGATGTGACTAGGAAAATGTTTTTTGACAATTTATCGATGCTGAACGAAAAGTGAAAGACGCATATGACGCCATATAAAAACACAGTGAAATCGATGTTCGAGTTTATCTGAAACCCAACGTAGCTTGATGGTTCGACAGCGAGCTTGTTTGCAAATGCACCGGTCCTTTTTACATATTAAAATAAACCAACAAGTTGACGTAGCACTCAATAGATAATACATCTGCCTGATGATGAACGTGAATTCGGAACACCGAGATCTTGTCTGAAGATAAAGCCATTTGAATTCTCAGCTTTTAAACTCAACAAACCACACTATAATTTGAACCATTAGGTCTCAGAAAAAGTCATTTCAACACGAGCCAAGGCTTCAATAATCTCGAGTGAACCAGTTGCTAATCTATACTTGATGCAATTATTTGGAAGTGCCGAAAAAATATTCTGTGACGTTCGGCCGAAAAAAATATACTATAGCCTAATGAAACAACCGACGAAAGTAGTCTCCACAGCATCAGCTATGTCATTGTCACCTGAGTTCAGAAAGGTGAAGCGGAAAGTTTCAACAACATACCAAAAAAACAACTCCGGATGACAAGAAAACACACAGCCATAAAATTTATGGATTCCAAAATGACACTAATGCGAAAATATGTCAGTTCCGATGTACAAAAAAGATTATACGAATTCGATCAAGATGGCGGCGGGTGTGATTACACCCACCAACTCTGACTTTCGGAAGTTGATTGGGAGGTCCGTACGAAAAATAGTCGAGCATCGAAATTCGTGTAGCACCTCTTTTTCAAAAAGAGTTCTTATGCAAAGCAAAGTGAATTTCGTGTTGATTTATGATTCATGGTTAATCGAATTGGAGTTGTAGAAGAAGGATCTCGATTAGAGAAGCAAAGCCTTGAGACGAATATTCACCCATCTGATCCACTGGTGAATTTTTGCAAAAATCTTTTCTCTAGGTCTTCATTCATTCAGCGTGGCACTCCAAACAGGAAAGCTCTCATTTCTTCATGGCAGTGTAGGACAATAGTAAACGCATCTCCAAGAAATAGGTTTTATGAAACCAGTTTCCTGATTTCAAAATTATGTTTCTTGAAGATAACTAGTATCTTTTTATTGTGATGCACATCCTCTGGTATTAATGCCACAATGTTATTTCGAATATGAATAGGTATAGTATCTCAATTTCACGTTGAAATTGATTTTTGTATCAGGATGTGAGCGAGTTTTCATCAGTTTCTTGAAAAATTTTTTGTTTTGTACAGTAACAAGTGACTATTGGTAATACTTGACAAACAACAAAAGCACCTGCAGTGGGACCATCGAGTTTTGGAAACCTTTCACAATTCTGAAAAGGCAGCCAGTCGTTCACTCTCAAATCAACCATGCCAATTTCGACTTCGCTCGTTTTGTGTTCTCGATGAAACATGAACCTAACTGACTGAGAACCGGTCAACGAACAATGAAAGAATATGATTTTATGAACGAGAACATCAGAGCAGACACCAGAAAAAACTCAACTCTTTTGAAAAAAATGAATAACTGATATGTTTGAGCGGTTTGTGAATAGAATCCACTGATTTGATCAGTAGGCTAATGCTGAGAAAAGACTGGCAATGTGAAGGTTTTATGATTTTTTGTTTCAATAATCGAAACTGAAAAGAACCGGAAGAAATGAAGAAATGGGTTATCGTAACGTAGGCGTTAGTTTTTTGATTTTTTGAAAAAGATTTTCTCAGCAAATTGTTTCAAACAAGAGTTGATACCAGAAAGTCAGAACCTCATGGAAAGTTACCTGAAGATTTGATAGATAAATCCAGCACGGAATACATTTCGAAAACTCCTGAAGCGGTGGTGCAAGCGCCATCGAAGTAAAGAATAACATAAGATTAGTTGAAAAAATTAAACGAAAATTAAGCAATTTTGCTGCTATAATAAATGAACACATTGAACAGAAAACGTTCAAAGAATCTGGCGATTGATTGATAGATCGAACAACATGAATCGATCTAATTAAAGGTAAGAAAACTTTCAAAAAACTCTTTTTTTATTTAACATTTTGCAGAATTCCAATTATAACATCGAAAACCAGTGTTTCTCTCGAAGAAACAGAAACGGGAAACATACTTGGAGAACTGGAACTTCTCTCAAATGGAATTAATACTGGTATGCGCTTTAAATTAGTAACGGTTCGGTTAGATCTCATTTTCATATATGTATTAGAAAGTCAAGAAAACTGTACGATTGATACAATTTTCTAAAATTATTCCAAGAATCTACGAAAATTGATTTTGAAGCAAGTGATGGATTTTCAAAGGTTTTTTCACCTGGTCCCCATTCAAACAGAGAAAAACTGGAAATTTCAAAATTGAGGTGAAATTGGGGTGCAAGCAACTTTATTCTTTGAAAAGACTGTATTCCACCCGTTGTAGTACTGAATGCTCCAACAGCAAAAAAATTCGAGAACGAAAAGTTCATAACTGGGAACTGTTTTTGCTCAGAAACTTGGTAAACCTTTCAAAAGAACTGAAATTAACCCATAATGTACACATCCAGATGTTTACATCATGTCTAATTTCTAGCCTCAGTCTGATTGGGCGAAGAATAAGTTCTGGATTGCTGATTGTGAAGATGTTTTGTTTTCCAGAGAAATCGTATGCGATCAAAAAAAGAGAAACAAGAACATAGTTATGAATACTCTATCTCCGTGATCACCACTAGCCAAACTTTCTTGGTTTGTTTTCATGAATGAACTTGATATAACTCTACAAAACTTATTTCAGATGCGTGAAGCACTGGCTGGAGAATGATCCTATATTCAAAAGAATTCGAAATTAGATAATGTACATTCTCCAAATTTCGATTGAATCTTGTTTTTTCTTTGGATTTTCCCTGTTTTCAGACTATTCCTTCAATAAAACTATAAATTTCGAAAATTATTTTCACCTGCAGTATTTCTTTTGGATAAATCCCAATAAATTGTCAGATTTGCTCGTCGTTTCCTGTTTTTCATCAATTTTTTTTGGATCAGAATGGTTCTGACGTTTCGGTGCAGAGACTGTGGATTCGATGGTGAGGAGACCGAGGTTAGTTATACTCTATATATTTTAATACGGTTTGGTGGACTGTAGACTCTGAACATCTATTACGTTGTTCAGTTCGAATTGCTCTCGGCAAGTCGATACTTTTTATAAGTATACCTAGAAGCATATTGGAAAGAAGGAAATAAATCAAATGGTTTCAGTATGCACGCCATATAGCAGGCTGCCACACGACATTGTGCACTGCATGTAACACAGACATTAGGTAAGTGAACTTCAACATTTCGAAAAATTTGAAAACCCCGAAGAAAAACAATTTTTCGAAAAATTGGAATACTATTATTTAGCTTGGGAGAAATGGCGACCCACGACTGCTACATGCACCGCCAACCACTGCTTCCTCCACCACCTCCACTCCCGCCTCTTCTCCCGGCGTTGGAACCGTTTCACGCCGAGGAACAGCGTGGTGAGATTTTTTGTTCAAGTTGGTTAAACTCTTTCTTTTCAAAGTTTCTCCATAAATTTAGAATCCAATCGCGCGCCTAACCGATTCCGTCGTTGAGAGATGGTTCACTGCTATGATTACCGCATTAAAAGCACGCCTCAAGTTATAATCATCACTTTCCCTCGAAAATGATGCGAAAATGCATTTTCTTTTATAAATATTGGATTTATTTTCAGTTTTAAAAATAACCACTTTTTTATGGCAGAATTCATTCTGAATTTTAGTCCCACGAGTCACTGGAATGTTTCTTCCTGCAGAGGAACACCGTCCGTTTGACGCGGGAAACTTCACGGTCAGTTCATCGAATCAATTAATTATATTAAACGATGAAATCTCATTTTTCAGATCTCCTTCTTGTCGCTTTTCTTCATGCTTGTGGAAGGAGTTGTGGAAGTTTTGAAGAAAAAAGCAGATGAGAACGACGCACTGAAATACGATATCTGGGCAGCAGCCACTCTCACCGTCAGCATCGGGACGATGTTCATCCCTACTCGTATAGTTTTGCACCAATTTTTGCTGCGAATAGCGCCAAATTTTTTCTGTTTTTCTAGAATTTTTTGTTTGCTATTCAGAATAGTATGATTTTTTAGATAGGGAAAGCTACGCCCAGAGAGAAAGCAAATCGTTCCTCACCCTCTTCCTTCTCTGCCTTCAGTCGGCCAAAGTAACTTTTGCTTTTTTTTGAAACGCAAACTAGAAACTTTGAATTTTCAGTTCTCTCGACTTGCAACCGTGTTTCTTGCTGGAATTCCTCTAGCAGCGCGTGTGTACAGCATCGCCGAATTCTTCGAAATAGCCGACCCCAACGCGCTCTTGATCTACTTGGGTATCGTCGGAGTTTTCCTCATTGTTGATATCTTCAACGTGTAAGTTCTCTGTTTGTATTCTTTATTACACATTCAGAATTTTCTATAATTTATGAAAATGGGCCGACAGGCATGAATTTCAAACGCGCGCTGCTTCAGGAAAAAAATTATTAGGGTAAGCACTGATGTGTAAGAGAGACGCAGAGAATATCTCTCTCTCTCTCTCTCTCTCTCTCTCTCTCTCTCTCTCTCTCTGAGCCCTTTTTCATGGCCACAATTTACAGTACTACACAACCGTTTTTTCCTCTTGGGCCTCGGGAGCTTGTTAAGCGAACCGTCCTTCGATGGATTTCGTCAGAACTTCAGATAGCAAATACTTTGGAATCATCAAATGGTTTGCAATAGCAAATAACGGTTTTATTTTAGGCTGAAAGTGCTATGGGGCAGAGCCCCACAGACGCCACCACCTCAACCACCACTTCAAGAACAGCGCCCTGCTGATCAGGAACAGCCCGAAAATGTCGCCGAGCAGGCTGATGTTGATGGTGAGCACAGAAATTTTCAATCAGAATTTCAGGCAACTTGAATCGGGAAAGTGTATTTGTTTCTCTATATCTCTTCCGTTTTATCTTTCCGTTCAGTGTCGACTGGCAAATTTATAAGAAAAAATAACACTGTTTTCAGAACGACCAGGGCTCCGTAACAGACAGCGCAACACTAACTGATTTTTGCAAGCACTTTATTTATTTTCATTCTTTACATGTACAATAATCCCCATTCCAATCCATCTCACAGTATTATTATATGTCACAAATATATTCTTATTTTTTCAATACAAGATGTCAGTTAGCATTCGGAACCAATTGTTAATTCCTCAATTTTTGTAACTTCTTTTTAAGTTTCAGCATTCTTTGTATTGTTCCTTTCTCTTACTCTATTTCATACCCCTCCTCTTTTTCTACTCTTCATGTCACTTTACTACCTGTTACCTACGTGCTTGCATGGCTCAGTGTGTGTGGCGCTGGCTGAGAATCGTAGACCTTTGGTTCGATCCCGTTAGGTGAGTTTACTTTTTAAATTTTTTTCCCTTGTAATACTTCATCCAGAAGTAATTCAAGGTTCATTACGGGGAGAGTCGCTACTGATGAGACCATGCTCTCCCCATTTCTCAAACTTTTACATGCTTGTTCTAGTCTAGCGGATGCACAGAGTTACGGTTCAACAGAACAGTTTATTGAGAAAATTTAAACGCAAATTTCAATAAGAGTTATTCACTGTTAATCGTAACTCTTTGCTGTAATGGTCGAAACTAGTAGGGGTAAGTTTTTAGAAAGTCCCGAAATTTCCTTGTGATTGCCAAAATCACGAATATTAATGAAAAATGGCGGTACTACGGATTGGCACATTCCGAGAAATGAACCCGTCGGAGATAGGAGTTCTCTAAAAGCTGAACATTCCTTAATAAGAACTCGTGCGAAACGGCACGATCCCAGAGAGGGTCTGTGCAAAAATATAAACTCTGTTTGCAATAGAGCGCGCTTGCGATCTCTCTTATTTTTCAAGAAAAAATGATTGAAAAAGTGTAAATTTTAGAGTTTTTCAAAAATTATATTGCATAAAACGTATTCAAGTTCTCGAAATTGATCTGTTAGTACTTTCTTAACATATTTCGTTGCAACGAAAACGATCGTTGGTTTCTTTTCAATTTTTCTTCGTCAAGTGATTGCTACGAAATTTGTAAAGGAGAACGATTGGCCCCGGATCGATCACGTTTCTAAATTATTTTTGAAGTTCTTGTTCGGGTTTAAGTGAAGTAAAAAAATTTTTTGACGTAAGTTTTCAAAATAATTCAACAACGTGCTCGACCTCGGGTCAATCGTCTTCTCTACACTCTCTCTCTCTCTCTCTCTCTCTCTCTCTCTCTCTCTCTGTAAGAGTTTGCAGTAGAGCGCACTTGGCAGAAAAATAGCACGCTAATATATTAAACAAACAAAATAGCTTCCCGTATTTTAATATCTTTCGATACAATATAATGAAAAAAAAAACAATGAAATTTACACTTTTTCAGTCACTTCTTCTTGAAAAATAAAAGAGAGCGCAAGCGCGTTCTATTGCAAACAGAGTTTAGATTCGGCACAGTTCCTCTCTGGGATTGTGCCATTCGCACGAGTTCTTATTAAGGAATGTTCAGCTTTGGGAGAACTCCTATCCTTGACGGGTTCTTTTTTTTGAATGTACCAATCCGTAGTACCGCCGAAAAATGTGATTTCAGAGAAATATTTTATCTGGAAGCTGATTGATTTTTTTCGAAAATTTAATACAAACCAGTTGTTTTGTTGGTGACGTGGCATTGACAATTTTCCTTCAAGGTCCGGTCTGCAGGCCATTCAACCGAAAATTTATAAAAAGCTGATCACTACGCGCCCTATCAATGAAGCCGTCCGCCACGTTGAAAAGCTATTCCGCAATGACGACGCGGCCTAGGTTTTTCAAAGTATCAGACGGCGGCATCAATGAAGCGTGTAGTCATCTGCTATATAGGGTCAATAGTTATTTAGGCCTCAATTCTTCCTTTTTTCAGTAGATCATCAGTTCTGACATCTCCATGTGTATCTGCGTAGAAAGAAATATTGATGGAAGAAGAAACATATGTTACGAATGCGATTAAATTTTTATTCGAAGAGTGGGAAGAGGGACATTGAATTTCTTATGGATTGAAGGGAAAAATACAATCAGGAGGCTATGTGAAATAGACAATCATTTGCTACTTACAACACGATTCGAAAAGGTAGTGAATCGTTCAGAAAAAAAAACTATTAATGCAGAGTTGGCAGCGGAACAGGAATTCATTTGAATGAGATTTTGAAAATCACTCTGACAAGAGCTATGAGCGCGCAACGTGCCAACAAACCTAAAGATTGGTCCCCCCTCACAATCTTATTTTTATCATATGGAAATATAGTGCACTATAAGTTGAGAATAGGAAGTATTTGAAACACGCCCAAAATATAAGTATTATGAATAGATTACAGTACACAGAAAAACTTTTTCAAAGACGCATGAGCTTGGTCCCGTGACAAAAAGTGACCGCCACCACTGCTAGAGTGGCGAATCGTGAAGGGACATTCCGGCGAAAAACCATGCGCCTTTAAAAAAGTTAATTTTCCTTAATCGAACGGAAAGAAATGAAATAGTGTTGTGACCATTAAAAAAACTGTGTAGAACATTAGTAAACCATCAAAATCTGCAGTGCTATATCGAATGATGCAGAATTGGAGACAAACCAGCATGTAGATGTATGCGAAGACACTTCCAATGACTACCTGGAAATTGTTTTTTTTTTGGAATCTGGAACTTCTTTTTCACAGAACTTACCCAATAATACCTCCAAGAATCCAGATCTTCAGCTTTGGTCATCATTGGACGAACTTCTTTCAAGAATATACCTGCCAATTTATGTTGCTGCCAAACTAACATTTCAGGTGTTATCACATCTTTTACTTGTTTTTTAGAGATTGGGTGATGATCATCTTTCACAAAATCTTCTACATTTAAACTGAAAAAAAATTAACTATTTGAAAATTAATTTTGAAATTCTTACGAGAAAAGAGGAGATCTCGTGACAATATATGGTATTAGATATCCGAAAAGCATGACGATGAAACAATTGGAAATTTGTTGACTGGTTGGATGAGCGTCTTTGAGATAATAGAATATGCACCATCCGATTGCATTAGCAAAGAAAGCGATTAGAATTATAAGGAGACGAATTTTCTGAAAGAGTTTTGGCTGGAAAATCTTAAAATTTTGCACTAACCGCCTCAAAATTCTTCGCAATAAAATAATGAACAGCATTCTTATAATACCTTCCATGCATCATTAGCTCCTCCTCCATATCATATAACTCTTCCATTTCCTCCTTACTTACTATTCTATTCCTTTGAATTTCATTCAAATTCCACATTCCTTTAGAGAAATTACAATCAGATGAATACGCATCATATAGACCAGGAAGGCAAGTTAATTGCATAAAATTCAGAAGGAAATTTGGGGTTGCATGTTTCCGAGGTTTGAAGACTGGTTTTTCAGAAAACGGGATATTGGCTACCATTCTGAAAAAAAGTTTTTTGAGAGTGGCACTGTAAAAAAAGGCAAAAAGTTGAATTAAAGCATTTTTGCTTGTGAAAATTACAAAATGCGCAAAAAACAGTTCATAACGGTTTTGTGAAACAGCATTTAGATCTAGGAGGGTGCAGAGACTGAAGGGACCAGTCTGTGGAGATTCATAAAGATTGAGATGGTGACGAAGAAGAGGGCAGATGTCATTTGGAATGACTTGTCACTCAATTAAAAGGTCTTCTGTCTTCAGAGATTCTTGGAGAAGATCTACTAATCCTAACTTGTTTTGGGACGGGAAATATGAAGATGGGAATATTTTAGGATACAGTTTTGGGTTCTATGAAGGAGATTATTATGATAATTTGAGGCACGTTTAGTTGTAGGATTTTGTAAATTCGCTAATCCTTTAACAATTAGTTTTGTGTGTCGGGAAAGCTTTTTCAAAAATAAGGTTAACAGTATTTTTTTTATTTAGAAATGGCAAGACTTGGAGCTTTGAGAATATTTTTTAGCTTTCCGGTAACAAAATCTGATTTTTTTAACAGAACTCACTCGGCAACGAAACCATTAATTCAAAAAAAGAGAAGACAGATCAGAGAATATATCCGTGAACTATACCGATTTGAATATTTTGTCAAAACCACGTAGTTTGTTAACCACGTAGAGTATACTAAACAATTTCAAAACCACTTCAAAACTACTTCTACAAAAATGTCTGGTTCACTCTTGCTCGATCTACCAATAGATGTCCTTCTGAAAATGCACAGAATGTTTTGCCTATATGATCAGTGAGTTACAATTATCTGTAACTCTTCAAAAACCCCGATTTTTAGACTGAATCTTCGAAAAACCTCAAAAGCTCTTCGACGCTTCATTGATTCTGAACCACTCTCTTATCGAAAAATCCTTTGTGAAGTCAGTTGTTGTCATGTCTCCATAATATTTAATTATCGGAAAGTGATCTACTCAAACATCGATATCGATTTTCCATATGAAGGCATTGATCACGAGGAGTTGAGTTATGTGAAATGTGATGATTATTTGGAAAGAGCACTTGGAGATTTGTGCTCAGCGTTCGAGAATCCAAAGATTCATTTGAAAGAATTGGAGTTGAAAGCGTATCAACTGTCTTCTGGAACACCCAAAAGACTAAAGAATCTGAAGTTTATTTATACTGGTTTAAGCAAGAAATTCAAGACTCTCCATCACAAAATTCCAGTGGAAGAGTTCTCAATGACAGCTGACAAACAGAATACAGTTCTGAAGATTCTTCCATATTTTACGCCATCTTCTATTGATATTTCTAAATATGGAAAATACCTGGGATCATTCGATAAAGTTTGTAAACTGGATCAATGGAAGAATTCGAAAGAAGTTTTGATTCTGAATCCAGTGAAGATTCCAGTGGAAAGATTGGCTTGTTTGAGAGAGTTTGATGTGAAGTTAGATCCGGTTTCAGGAGAGATTCTAAAGGGTTTGAAGGATGTGAGTCTGAAAATTTTGTGGAATCATGAAATGAAAATAAATTCAGATGATTCTCAATTCCCCATCTAATTTCCTACGTGGTTGTGTTGAGCTCACACGGAAATTGAGCCCAGAAGAAATCGAAATCATTATTGGAAATGATAGTTTTGAGAAATCCGAAAATGGATATCGAGGAAAATTGCCGGTTTCTGGATCTAATAAGTACTTGGATTTGAATATTCATTCAATGTTTGTTTGGTTTAATATTTATGAAAATGCATAAAGTCTGTCTGTTTGTCTGTTTGTCCAGAGATCATTCACATTAACAAAATAGGGATCAGAATAATCCCAAGGAAAACTGTAAATACAATCAAAGAACCATTCAATTGTGCATCATGGGATCCAGACTCGGATGCGCTGTAACGAATTATGAAGAAATAGAGACAGATTGCAATATAGGAATAACCAATGGCGGTGCCAATCATTTCCTGAAAATATTTTTCAGATAAATGCTAAAAATCGTTCTTAGAACTAACCCAAACAAACCGCCAGTTGCTCAAAGATTCTGCTCTTTTCATCATTGGATGCACATCTTTTAGGAATAATCCTGTCAAGTTTTGTTGTTGTTGAACTGGAATTTCAGGTGTATATTCTGTATTCACTTCAGGAACATACTTACAGTTTTTTGGATCATCTTTGAAGAAATCATCGGAATTCAACCTCAAGAATTGATCTTAAAAATGTTCGGATGCCTTTAGAAACTTACGAGAAAAAGGGCACTCTCATGACTTGTGATATGACAAAATAAGCGGTTGCCATTGCTAAGAAACTCAAGATTATGTATTCACTATCCGGAAGTTTCTTATTGTGATGATGGAACATCACCCATCCGATTCCAGTGGCAAGGAGAGTCAGGAGGATGACCAGGAAACGGATTTTCTGTAGGAAATTTAATAAGGTCTAGTTAGAACATTGAAAACTTACCTTCGCGAAAATCTTCGTGAGAAGATAATTAACTGTATTTTTATAAAACCTTCTATGCTGCATTAATTCCACCTCCATCTCATATAACTCCTCCATTTCCTCCTTGCTTACTACTCTATCCTTCTGAGTTCCATTTAGATTTCCGAGTGCTTTTTTGAAATATTCACTAGACACATTGACAATATCTGCTTTTGGCTCGGAAGCTAATTTGATGAAATTCAATAAATCATTTGATACTGAATGATTTCGGGGCTTGAAGGCGTGAGGAGTAGAAGAGATATTCATTCTGGAATGAAAGGCAGTAATAGAAAGTCACATGAAACAGTTATTGAGAAAAATAATGGCACAGAAAAGTCGATAACTCTCTGGTTCGGAAAGGTCAAAAAATATCGTCGAGTGAAGGGGCCATAATGATTGAGTGAAAAAGAGGGCAGATGTTCATCCCAGGTCACCTGTCCATCAAAACCTGAGCACCCTAGAAGATTTTCGAAAAATGTTTTTAAAAATAGCCTAAACGACCTTATAAAACTATCACTAATTACACATGAAACCTTATCAATATTGTGTTCGAACTGAAACAGATTATAAATAACTGAAGAGAAATTATCATGTTGAAGTGTATGAAATTGTTTCTGGTAATTTACTGGAAAGATCCAGAAGAAAAAGTTAATAAACAGTTCACGAACCACGGCAAGTTTACTTTCTGGGTTTCAAAGATTCTTATTAGATGAACAATCTCCAATATCATTTTTCCATGAAGCGATTCGCTAGTTTTTTTATTGCATAAGAATGGTGCTCTTGTTAGCTTACCAATAACTTTTGCATCGTCCTTGAGGTTGTTGCCGAACAGTATTTTTTTCCACATTTAATAGACGGGAAAAACAAAAGCCTAGAAACAGGGACTACAGTACCCTTAGTCCATGACCGTCTTTATGATTCTTCCTCGCGTTCAACATCCCTCGTTTCCATTCCTGTCGATTCCGATAATAGTACATTTTTGCAAAACCATTCTCCACCTCCATTCTTCTGTAAAACCAAAAGTTCAGTTCCACCTTTCCCCCTTACCATAGTATATGTATCTGCAAAAAAAAACCAATTGTGTTTTGTGCA
>GL380088.1:108391-122599 GCA_000143925.2 Caenorhabditis brenneri
TCTCTCTCTCTCTTTTCTCTTCCTCATTTGCTCTTTTCTACCTCATTCATCATAAAAGAGTTATTTGGAATGTGTACGTGAGATCAGGGGAATCCCTTTGTGCATTTGTGTTTGGATTGGATAAATAGACGATGAACGAATAAAGCATGGTCAATAGTCCAATCGAAATTTTCAAAAGAAAAAATTAGTCTGAGCCTTTGAGCGTACAATGAGGCAGGAAGAGAAGAACCATGAAAATAGCTACCGCCAACACCATTGCAGAAAAGATGTAATTGAAAAAGTTTCAAATAAAAACGAAACCGAAAAGTTTGAATAATTAGTGGATGGGAGCTTGAGCTCACAAGAGCTCAAAAACCTTTGCTTGTCGTAACTTCAAGTCAAGGGAATAGTTATATTAACGTGGCGAGAATTTGAGAAAAAAATTTCTTAACTGTTTCATCATGTCTTCAAGAAAATAGAGGTTTCACAAACAATGCTTGGTTTCCCGTTAAATTTTGGTAAACGCACAGATCAAAAACCAATTCAGCCATTGAAGCCATTGAAATAGTTACGTCATTCTCAAATGATTCAGCTCATTTCCATGTGTCGATACTGAAAAAGTTCAAAATTGCTGAAACTTGAGAAATTCGTGAAACATAACCAATTTTGCGATAGATTCTCAGACCTAGGTGCTTGAAAATAATGTAGATCCCGCAAGAATTAACAATGTTTAGGAGTTTATCAGTACTACTCTGGTTCTCTGAAAACTGAAAAAAGAATTATCATGATCCTGTGAGCTTGAGCCAATATTTCTTGAAAAGCGGCGCAGAAGCTTGAATATTTTCAGTTTTATCGTCTGTTGATCAAACTTTGGAAATATTTCGGTAATTAGATAAGTTATGGAAACAGAATCATTTTGAGTCGTAGCATGAATAACATTTTATTTCTTTGAGAATATACGTAAGGTCTTCCGGGAACCTAGTTATCTGAAATTGGCTTCGAGGATTTGAAAACTGAAAAGCGGTCAACCAGAATTTGCGCAGATGTGGAAAAATAAAAATCTGAGGGTCGAGAAGTTCTGTAGAAGTAAAAATATTTCCGTAAAAATGTTTTGGAGAAAAATACACTCCGGAGATATCATTGGAGATAATGAAAAATAAATGCGTTTCAAAACTAACGGAAACAGAAATCTTTGGAATATTGAATACTGAGTAACCTACATCCGATATGTTTGATAAAATTGGTCATTGTAGTTACAAGCATTTGAAAAACCTGAAGATGAGCAAATCAAAGTGCAACATTTGCAGAGAATCGGATATACGGTAGATGAAACATTATTAATTTTAAGAAACTTATCTTTTACTCGATTAAATTCCAATGACGCTGCTAGTATCCCACAACTCCAGAAGAAAAAAACATCTCAAATTTCAAACTACCAGAAGTTTTTCCTTTTTTTCGTCAATCTGGTAAACCACGGCTACAGAAAATTAAACAGCTAAGCAGTAAAGGTCGAAAATGCTGTAACACAAATCAGGTAACTGAGACCGAGTTTTTTAACTGAAAAAAAAGTTTTTGAAAAGTCTTGGATTCTTATGACATCCCTTTGGGATTTCATACTCACCGATACATTTTCCAGGCTTCTTTGCATAAATAGTTCTTTGATTACAGTAACTACAAGTCACACCTCCTCCCCCTCTCATTTTCATTTATTTAAACAGCTTCCCCCTGTACACTACACATTTTTTCAATCATTCATTGTTCAACACAGAAATCATATCACGCACTTTCCCTCCAGCTCAAGTACGGTAGCAACCCTAGTCTTCCGAAAATGAACCAAAACCACCGAAACGACTGGATTTACAAGGAATTCGTGCCCTTGCTATAATAGTGGTACTTGGTTTTCATTTCTTCCCAGAATACTGTCCGAATGGATATCTTGGAGTTGATCCAGTAAGTGGTCTACATGTCTTTTAATAGGGAAAGCTATTCTTCATATTACCTGTTTTCAGATTCTTCGTTCTGTCTGGATTCTTGATGTGTATACTTCTGAAACGAGCAGAAAATCAATCTCCATGTTCATTGGTCACAATATTTTATTTGAAGAGGTTCAGAAGAATTCTTCCTATTATATCTACTTATTATTCTAATTTCTATGATTTCTCTCTATTATTTCTTCCCGGATACTGCCAATGAAACGAATCAAGAATCTGCAATCTATGCACTTCTTTTTGTTTCGAATCGACCCAAAACTGACCAGGAGGACTATTTTCAGCAGGTATTTGACTGGAGACAAGGAATAGGGGAGGACTTTAGTATTAGAGAAGAACGGGATTAGGCATACATTGAAGTTCTGAGCCAATACCGTAGGTTAGAAACAGCAAAAAAGTATGAGAAATTGAGAAGAGGGATGTGGGAGTTTAGTACTAGACAAGAAATTGTATGTGAAAGCACAGAAAGCCCGAATTGAAAAATAATCAGATTTCTGAATGGAAACTATAGTTTTGGAACAGAAAAAAGTACGAGAAATTTCAAAAATTGTATTAACAAATAGCGTAGCTTTTTTCAAACTCAGTGATTGTTCCCACAAAGTGATTGTTCTCAGAGAAACTAACTCAGTAATATTTACTCATTATAGTTTCAACACAGACCAATCCCAGGATTTTTCAGTGAACCATTTCAAAATAAGCTGCAAAAGATTTTAATGGCAACGCAATAAACAGCTCGAAAACATAAAAACTGAAACCCAAGTTGTGAAACACGAAAAATTTAGAAGTTTTCTATAACTTTGAAATTTTTCTTTCTTTTTTTTTTCCAAAGAATTCCTGATACAACTACATATGAAATTCATACCAGTTGGTTGAAGATTCAATCATGAACTTCTCGGAATTTCAGCTCTCTTTAGCCGTCGATATCTTCACCCATACCTGGTCTCTATCCGTGGAAATTCAATTTTATTTCCTCGTTCCTTTCATTTTTATTATTGGCTCTATGCTGTCTACACTCCAATACCTATACTACGTCTTTATTGGTACCTATCTATATCACAAGACAATGAATCTGCAAACTTTTTTATAGGTTTTTTCTCCTTCATTTTCTTCTATATCTCCCCACCGACTGAATCATTCAACAGTGTTTTTGCAAGGATCTGGCAGTTTTTGATAGGTTTTTTTGCTTTTAGACGACTGAAAACAGGGGTTTTCAGGAATGGTCGTTTACCTTTTATCCAATTCAAAGCTATTAGAAATCAAATACCAATCACTGAATAATGAAGAAGAAGGAGGAGAATGTGAACAGAAACTACTCGAAGATGAAGAAAGTCAAGAGACATTTGAATGTTGTCCCAATGAGAAATTGATGAAGTTAACTAGAACTGGGAAGATGTCTTCATATATTTTATTGATGATACTGGTTACTGTGACTGGATTTCCAATGGTTTTGAAGCCGGAAGTTGTCAGGTAATGGAGAGGATTACTGTTATTTGGCAAGAAGTTTTAGAATGTCATTTACGGACACTTCAGAATAAAGTAAATTCCAAAACTACTCATTCTAAATAAGTTCTGTTTGAAACAGAAAATGTTTCAAATCTAAGTCTAACAGGAGTGGTTACCATAGTTTCAAATTTCTATGACATTATTTATATATATCGAGTTTTTTCTAGAAAATTGAGAGGACCTAATCAATATTTTACTGCTTCATTATGATTATATGGTTTGAAAAATATTGCTTCAGTACTGAGTTGAGTGTAACGCTTTGATAGTTTTAGGGCAAAATGGTGAAGTTTTATTTCAAGTGAAAATGTATGTGAAACAATAATTTCAAGATTTGAATCTTAATTCATGGGCTACATGAAACGGACTAAACTTTCCAGGTCTTTTTCCTAGGTATTCACGGGTCTCGCTTGCTTGTGAATTTTGAAAACAAGAATAACTGAAAAAACTTTAAATTTCCCCGAAAGCGGATTTTGATTAAACTTGTCTGGCCTATTTCAAGATGTCAACTCTATTTTCAAAGAAGAAATCGTGATAATGTTTCAAAGTACTAGCCGCCAGAGCTGTCGTACGGCAAGAATACGAAAGTCCCACATTTGAACTGTGCTGTTTGCAATGAAACTTTGTGTACCCGTAACCATTTATTACCCGAAAAAATATCCAATACAAAAAACCCGTTTTACATCCCAACAATAAGTACAAATTCCAAACAATTCCCACCCGTAAACCCATAATTTAATTACATACAACCGAAGAGTATATAAGACAATACAATTAATGACCCGTAAACCCGAATTTGAAGTACATCTATCCCAAAAATCTATCAGACACCATCATTAATAACCCGTTGAACCCCCATATAGACAGATTCTAAAAATATCTACAGGTTCTAAACAATCACTACAATATTGTACCCGTTAACCCAGAATTAAGTTTCCTACGACCCAATAGAAAGACAGTATAACCCGTTAACCCCAGCAAAAAGAATATAAGGAAATACTTAACGAACGACCTTATTTCCGTAGTTCATGAAATGAATTGCACTGTTGATGAAGGTGGTCTGAGCAAGTGCTTCGTCACGGGCCAGCTGATAGATGTCCGCTTCCAAAGTCTCCATTAGCTTTCTCTTGTGATTACGATTCCGGATGTTGATTTTTGAATCTCCTTTCTCTGGCATCTCCGGTTCAAAAGTGTGGAATCGGGGGACAATGAAGAAGCGGGCAATCCGAACTCCCATGATATTTTGATCGTCTTCTGCTGCAAGAGTCACCAACTCAAGTCTTCCTTTCAGTCTTCCGGCCTCTCGCGGTGTGGTATGTGGAATGGAGTCCATGTAGACACCATACGTTTGTCTGGAATTGTTCAACTAATCAATCAATAGTGTTGAGTAGAAATCACTCACTGGATGGCTTTCTTCTGAGCCACAGTTCCTCTATTTGCCTTCAATCGATTCATTTCTTCTGTGAATACTTTTATAAGAGCATCGTTCACACTCATTTTGTGGTCCTGGGCCAAGAAGTGATTCATACGGAGATCCCATCGATGATGCATCATGAGCTTCTGATTCCGGGAGAGGAATGATTCATAGACGGCTTCTCTTTCTGCTTTCGGAAGAGCAAAGTGCTCTCTCACTTCAGCGAATGTCCACGTTGTATCCCGATTGTAGTCAGGTGCCCATCGTTGAGGCCAGTAGCGTTGCATCAGTTGCAGATATTTTCCTCGCTCCTGCAAATGTATTTGTATTGTTTTTCTATCAGAAAAAAAAGTACTCACCTCTGGATTTGTCCATATTTTTTGGTACGAACAGAATAGAGAGTAGACTCCACCCGAGGCAACAGCGCAGCTGAAAAATACTCAGTTTTGATATCATCCCCAAAAAGTACTTACAATCCAAAGATGATGTCGTCTCTGTAGTCCGATGAGATAACTACCATAATCCATTGGATGGCCAGGAGGACGAGCCCAATGAACGAGAGGCTCGCATTGTCCCTGCACTTATTGACTCTTTGTCCTTGAACGAATCCAAGATCTCGTTCAATCTTCATGTCGATCTTATAGGCGAGAAGAGGACGGCGCCTGAAATCAAGTTAAATTAAAATATCTAGTTATGTGAAAACTGCAAACTAACCAGTAGATGAGAGTGCTTGACTCGAGGATCGCTGCGGCAAAAAGGATCATTCCGCCAACCAATGCAAACATCGGCAGCCATACAGACAAATTGGCTTGACAGATAACTCCGACGCACGTCCATGAAGCTGCTAGCTTGTACCAACCGGTTTGGAACGTGATCAGAAGATAGACTGCAATTCCAACTGCACTGAGCACCATACGAGCAGCAAGACGGACACCCCAAGGACGGTTTCCATGAAAATCGACTTCCCATTCGTTCAGATGTACTCCGCGGAGAACTTGATTCACATTCCATCCTTCGAACACCCACTGCATCATACCTGAAGGTATGAATAGATAAAATTTTGATTTTGAAGTTTTTCGAATTCTCACCTAGCATGTAAAAGAAGTGCAAAGCTATGAAATAAAAGCGGCAGGCCGATTGGGTGATTCCGAAGACCGTCGGGTTACTCCACATCGTCATGATGAATCCGGCGGCAACGGTACAGAAGGTCCTTAGCCTTTGATGAGTGTCTTGTGGGTCCTAAAACAACAAAAATTGATTTTTTTTTCTAATATAAAAAGATCTTACCGATCCTTGAGCACTTGATAGTGAATAGCCGAGAACACTAATCTTAGCCAGTTTCAACAGCATCTCTCCAACGGTTATTGTGGCGCCAGTGACCGAAGAGTAGCCGAAATCTTTGAAGAATTCGTCTCGAAGACTCTTCTCACATCTGTCTCCAGAGTAACCCCAGTTGCAGGTACATATCATCTGCCCGATCTCACTATGGCACACACCATTGGGACCACAGGTTGTCGATGTGCAGTTGTTGACCGTCTTCCAGCAACGGTTCATCTGAAAAGTAATTTATTTCGTTTCAACTTCATTTTGAAGTTTTTCTTACATAGTATGGCTCCCGACAAATGCATCTATATCCTTCGACTTGTCCATTCTCCTTGAGTACCTCCTCACATTCCTTCGTTCCACGGCCATAACACACTTTGCAACTGCTGACGGTTTCATTTGTCGTATCCTTCAACGGTCGTTCTTTTAGACCCTCTTGGCAGTCGATATTCGTCGGATTTGGATAAATTGCTCCAAGAGAATTACAAGTGACTGTTGTCGTCTTCTGATTCCCGTAGAGACAAGTTACACTTCCAGTTCCTTTCGGTTGCAGTGTTCCGGCCGATGTCTTGAATGAGGTGTAGTAATTGTAAGCCAGAAATAGTTTCTCCACGTCGCACTCATTTTTGTTGCAGTATTCTGAAAAACTCAAGTATTTTTTGAAAGTTCCAGTCAACTTACGAGGAAGGACACACAGAGCCGAGATATTCGAGAAAGTTTCGGAGATGCCAACTGTCCTGACTGTCGGAGAGCTTGTCAGAGATTGACTCTATATGCTGTATACAGATGCCAGTTTCTCAAATCTCTCCATATGACCTCCGATGCCGTTCGCATAAAATAAATCAAGTCCTTTCAATCCGGCGCTCTCTTGAATCAGCTTGATGTCCGCGTTGTCTCTGATTTTGTCCATCGAGGCTAATGTCTGTAGTTCCGTTGTCTTGCAATATGACAATGCCCCTTGGTAGGAGCTGATCTTTTGGGATGCGGCGACAAGAAGGAAGCAGGAGGACGTGCCGACCAAGTATCCATCGGGGCATTGGCGAGAGCACTTTGGGTCCGTGGTGGTAGTGGGAGTCGAACGGGACGTCCCGGTGGATTTTGAGGTTTTTGTGGAACCCTTGGAGACAGTTTGGGATTGACTTCGAGAAGGTGTGCTCGTGGTCGTAATGTGAGTAGACGAGGAGGTACCGGTGGATTTTGTTGAAGTCATGGTTTCTTTGGAGGAACTGGAGATGGTTGTCGTGTGAGCATTGGACACTGTTGAACTTGTTTTCGACGTCATCGGTGTTGTTGTCTGGGTGGAGCCAGTGGTGGAGGAAGATGATGTGGACAGGCTTTCTGATGTCGTGCTACTTTTGCTTGTTGACTCAATAGGAGTCCTGGTGGACGTTGTGGTTGTGGGCGGTTGGCTTGCTTGGCTGGAGTCCGTCCTCGGAGAGGCAAAAGACACGGAAGAAGAGCGGCGAGAAGATGGCGATTGGGAACTGGTGGTAATTGATTGGCTCGTGGACTTCGATGGAGCTTCCGGCCTGAGGTCAGTGGTTGACGGAGTCTTCGTAGTCGAAACATGTTCAATTACGCCTGAAAAATTTGAAAATGAGACTAAAATTTTAAATTTCCACAATATACCAATAGTGGATTCCGAATTTTCGGTGGAAGTAGACTGACTTGAAGACTTCGACGCCGTTGATGGAGTTTTTGGTCGGCTGTCGGTAGATGACGGAGTCTCCGTAGTTCGAAGATCTTCAATTTTTCCTGAGAAAAGGCAAAATAATACTATAACTTCACATTTTCACAACTTACCACTAGTAGATTCTGAATTTTTGGTTGTCGCTCTTCTTTCGCTTGTGCTCGTGACGTCATCATTTGTCGATACTGTGCTTGAAGTCTTGGTAGACGTCGTTCCATCGATGTCTTCCATTGTAGACGGCTTTGTAGAGTTTTCCGTCGTACTGGAGACGCTTGAAGAGGAGATTTTGGCGGCACTTTGCGCTCCAGTAGTCGTTGTTGATACGGTAGAGGAAGCGGACGGGTGAGTGGACGTTTGGGTCACTGACTTCGAAGAGGAAGTAGGTTTTCCGGGTGTAACTGACTTAGTAGAACTCATCAACAGAACGGCAGACTTCGTTTCAGACGTGCTTTGAATGGGAGATAATGTGGAAGCCGTCAATTGGGAAGTCGAGGAAGAGGAGCTTGATTTCGCAGACGATGATCCATTTGATTCAGTCAAGGGAGTTTGCGTTACAACCGAAGAGCTCTTGTATCCAGTTGAGGTTGTCGAACTTCCGATGCTGCTGGATTCTGTTGAGGACGTTGGCAACAAAGGGCTCTTCGGAACTTCGGATGATGTTGAGAGCTCTGTGGATTTTCCAGTCGTGAGTGTGGTGGAATAACTTTCCGTCTTTGACACCTCCGTTGTTTTCGAATCAGTGGAGTGACGTCCGGTTGCTTGGCTGCTTCTCTCCGTCGTTCTCAATGTTGTTGTAGATGACAGATCTTAAAATGTTTTTGATTGAACCATTAATTTTTACATTCTTACAACTCACCTTCAGCATAAGTGGCTTCAGAATCGGTGCTTGTTCCATCAGTCTTTTTCACAGTCGTCCATGTTGTAGATAAGTCTTCCGACGGTGTTGAAGTTGTCCTGATCGATGAGGATGTATCCATAGTCGTGGATTCTCCCGCTGACGATGTTGGAGACGTTGTTCCTTCTGTTTTTTCACTTCTAGCAGAAGTGATGACAGAGCTGCTTGACGATTCGGACGTAGTCGTCGAAGGACTCGACGAGCTGGTCGGGCTCACAGCAGAAGATGTGGGGAGAGCGTCGGAGGATTCGGTTGTAGCAGAAGTTGAGCTATCCAAAGTATAAACTGGACTAGGACTTGTTTTCGGAGATGTATTCGTTGTTCCTGACGACTTGATCGTCGATGCCGAGGAAGAGGAGCTCAGACTGGATGATGATGTTTGAGGTGTCGAGGAATCCAAAGATGTTGAGGAGGTGTCTGTGGTCGAGAAGGACGAAGAGGAGAGAGTGGAGGAAGACGAACTGCTTTTCATGGTCGAAGTAGAAGCAGGAGGAGACGATGATTCACTTGATAGGTCCGTTGTTTCTCCTGAAGTCGATTCCGTCGGTGACGTGGTTTCCAAAGAAGAAGAGGTAAGCACTGACGATGTTTGGGACGACGTTGATGAGGATGTGGACGAAGATATTTCTGAAGTGTCCGTCGAGGAACCAGTACTTGTGGATGTAGAAGAAGTACTCGAGGAGGAGGTGGAGGAAGATCTTGATGTAGTGAAATCCGTGGACGAGGAACCAGTAGATGTCGTTGTTGGCGATGAAGTCGAGACCGTGGATTCACGATCTGCTCCTTCATCATTTGCTGGTTGCTCATCCTCCTTCGTTGTTTCATATGCCGTCCTAGTACTTCCCACCGTGGAGACCATCGGCGTCGTTGTTGATGTAGTTGACGTTGATGTAGTTGTAGTAGTCTTGGTGGTGAGGGCAGTCGTACTGGTTGACATATCCGCACAAACATATATCTTCACATTGTCGACAGTGTATTCTCCCATCTTTGTCAGATCACTATACCATGAAGACTCCGAAATGGTCGTGGCTTCCTGCTTGGTTGTTGGGGCGAAAGACGTCTGTTCGGATGATGTTGTTGGGACGGTGGTAGGTGTACTCTGGACGGGCGACGTGGTGGTGGGGTACTCCGATGTTGTTGGAGTCAACTCCGTGGAAGATTCCGTTGGTTTCTGGCATTTGCCAGGATCTCCGGAGCATCCATCTGAAAATGTGTGAGATGCATATCAAGTGTTAGATCCTAACTCACTTCGGCCTCCAGAATCCGCTAGCACAAAAGTAAAAAGTAAGAAAAACAAAAGAGTCGAAAGTTTCGACCGCATTGAGCTATAACTGCAAAGTCTCCTCTCTCGGGGCTCCCTTTTATCCTAGGAGTTGTTTATACAATGTTACTAGGTAACCTTTGACGGATTTATGGGTTTTTTGGGGGTCGGACGGAGTAGTGAGACGAGGGGTTCATGGCCCACTTTTTTTTTACTTTTTCAAGTGGGATTTGCATAGATACAGTTAGCAACGGAGTGTATACATCATTTTGAACTCTTGGTAAACTTCAAGAAAGAAGAATTGTAATCTTGGTGTTCAGGATGATAAAACATGAATTTCATGAAAAAAAATTATCTGAAATGAACCGAATTAAATTGAAAGGATTCATATTGGATATTGGGAAGTGTTTATGCGGTATATTCGACTAGCCTGGACTGAACTCACTACGCTCGTTCAGATCGTCCAGGCTAGACACGGCGCAATTCCACACTTTTGAAAATGAAATCTGCGAAAAACGATCACTTTTTTCTCGAGAAGAGAGAGAGAGGAGCAGTTTTGACCCTAATTTTAATAGAGAAGGTAGATTCCAAAATACCATTGTATTTATTTTCCATAATGCAACTTGATCGAAGGGTTTGACCACTATTGAAAAGTTTGAAATTTCACTAAAAAGGAAAATTCGAAACATGAATTTCACCGAAATTCTTGAGTCTCAAAACTCTGAAATATCCTTTTTCATAAGATTTACTTGTTATCAGTCTGAAAATGATTATGAAAAGAATTTGATAGTCGCAAAGTTTGTAAGAAATTGAAATAGTATGATTCATTGAATGAATTATAATTTTCAGTTCCTCTGAATTTTCTCTCCAACGGGAAACAGGAAAAAACAGAAAAAAAGTTTCAAAAAACCTGAGACACGTTCCAATATTTTCAGAACGAAAATTTTCTAAAAGAGAAACCAATCTAAAACACGAGAGCTTCAGTTTCTTTACCTCAAATAGCAAAAAAAAACCTGAATCGTTTACTGTTTCCTATTTTCTATTTCTCATAGTATGCACCACTTCAAATAATCTCATATCTCATTAATATCGTTTGCACATTTCAGACCCCTCATCACCATTTCCACCGGCCTCCTTATGCTGATTTCCGATGAAAATCTGATTCTCTCTAATCCATTTCTCACTTATATTGGAGACATTTCTTACTCCCTCTACCTCATTCATTGGCCGATTTATGCTTATTGGAAGCTCACTTGTGATGGAGACAGATACCGTAATTCACTTTTCCCCTTTATCCAAAAAATACCTTTTTCAGTGCTGGTCTGTGCCCTGCTCTCGTCAATTATATTGGCTATTCTGGTATTTGAGACATATGAAAAATGGTATTTGAAGTTGTCCTCTACAAGTATTGGATTAATTTGTGTCGTGTTGATTTTTGTGAATGTGGTGGTGATAAATAAGGATGAGATATCGGATCAAATGGAATCCATTGGAGGGAACATCCCGAATTTGGATAATGTTACGGAGGAAATGACATTGGGTAAGGCTTACGAAACGGTCTCATGGAAGTATGATCAAAATTGTTTTTCTGTTTTAAAAACTAGATTTCTTTCTGGTAATTTAACATTTTCTGATTCTTTGCTGAGATGACAGATCTGAATTTACGGTGTTAGCAGCTCAAAGACCTTAATCCAAAGCTTACAGACTGAAAATGGCTGAAAACCATCTCTGAAAATCTCTTGAAACCAAATTTTCAGACGACGCCGCCCGTCTGAACCATCGTTGGAGCATTCATAATCGGAAATTCCTCCGTGTACCCTCATGTGTTTATGAGACAAAGTCACATTTGGGATGGTGTAGGCATACTGTAGGTTTCTTTTTTCAAAGAAAGAGAAGGGAGATTACTGTTTCTATTTCATATAGAGTGATGTATTCTTAAGCATACGAAACCCCGCGAAAAGCGCTAAAAACTTGAGAGTAGGAAATTCATGAAAATTATGAAACATATACTATTTGAATGACTTTTCAAATTTGACGATGATCTAAATTGGGAGTTTGATCATTTGACGATATTGGTTATTCTGCTAGCCTGAAACCATTACATTACAAGAGCATGTTTCAGGGTCTTTCCCCCGCTTCCAAGTACAGAATCGCCATAATCGGAAACAGTTGGGCAGCCAATCACGCCAGAATGTTCTATCAGGAATGTGGACATAAGGCAAAGAGTATCATGCAGGGAGCGGCTTATGGTAGGTGCAAACTTTTCTTTGTTTTGGTATACTCGAACCAAAATTTTGTCAAGACTAACTATTTTTCTGTGGTTGTCATGAATTTCATAAAAAACCGCAGCAGAAAAAAATTTGATAAAAGGGCAGTGATCAAGTTTTCGACGCGAATTTTTTGGAGAACACAAAGATTCATCGATAAATTGAGTACTATTGACTAAATAAGCTCATCATGAAGAATTATCTTTTTTATTAAAAACAATCTCTCATATCGAATTTTGCAGGTTGTGAACCCCTGTATCCCAGTGGCAACACTGAACTGTGTAAAGGAAACTTCACACGTTTTGAGGAGAGAATAAGGGAAGAAAAACCGGATTATGCATTCATTTTTACGAGGTAAGTTGAAACCTTCGGGTTACTGTAACTACCGTAGATTAGCCGTTAACATTGTTGGAACCGTCCAAAAACCAATCTTGGCAATTCATATTTCAAAAATTCTGAAACATTGTTGAAACAGGAAAGTTTTAGCAAAATATAGTCGAAATTTGCTGAAATTTGCTAAAAATTGCTGAAAAATTGCAAAAACCTGTCGTTGAGCCCTGCACCAAAATAAGAAAATTTTTGCTCATATCATTTCTGCCAGACCATAGTTATTCAGCTGCAAGAAACTTTAAAACCCTGTTGAAACAGTAAAGTTTCGGAAGCAATGTTGAGGCAAAGTGCTGAGAAATATTGTTCCTGCCTGAAAAAAGTTGGCGTGTATCCGAACAAAATATTAAGATTCTGGTTAGAATTGGGCATGAACTTTTTGCGGAATTTTATTCACCGTAATCTCAGAAACTGAATTTTCGTTCAAACACATCAAAACAAGTTATTGTTTAAAACTAATGAAATATAATTGAAACACCTATTTTTGTGCAAAAATAGTAAGAATTTGCTCGAAATCAATAGGCTTTTATGTGAAAAATCTGCAGTCTTCCATTGAAAACTGGTTGTTAAATTAAGACAACAAGCCATTCTTCCAATAAATTGAACTTAAAAAATACAAAACAACCAATACAGACACCTACAATAACCCAACTTTTTCTAGATTCATGTCTATCGGTGCTCCCTTCCCAAAACACGTCACTACCTTTGACCAGGACCCCATTTATCAAGTTATGAAGGGACAAATGCTGAAGTTTATCTCCAATATCAAATACAAATTATTCATTTTGGACTCCATTCCGAGAATAAACAGAAAAATGATCGAGGAAATCGTCCCATTGATGAGGAATCACACGGATTTGAAGCAAATTGATGTGAGTGAATTGGCCACCTGAACATCCAGACATCCAGATATCTGCACAGCCAACCCTATCATTTCAGAAGCTTCTAATTAAACCTGACAACTTTGAAATGGCACGAAAAAGGAACGCTCAACTCATCAAAGATTGTAATGGAAAATGTGTTTTGGTGGATTATCTACCCGATTTTTACAATAATTCTACCAAAACATTCCGATATTTTGATGATCGGGGGTTCTCGTACTGGACGGATCCATTGCATTTATCACCACATGGAATAGAGCATATTCGACATGTTTGGACAGATATTTGTACTCATTTGTAGTTGGAAATTATGATATTTTGAATGTAAATAGTAAAAAGGAATGGAAATCAAGGAGTCATTACAAGAGCACTATTCACAATGACAAAGACATGCAACTGAAATGGTATTCATAATCACCACTATTTTGATGTGGTGTTTTTGGTTTTCAAACAAATGAATGATAATGCACAACCCACTATGTACCTACCATTGATGATAAACGTGAAGCAGACAAACTCCCACGATGAGCTATTGATTCAGAGTGTTCTCGATTATGAGAATGCGGTTTGAACTACTTGAGAGCAGTAAAACTATGGAATAAATGTAAGTGAAGATTGATCCT
>GL380088.1:160978-189428 GCA_000143925.2 Caenorhabditis brenneri
AAATTTCAGACGACGCCGCCCGTCTGAACCATCGTTGGAGTATCCATGATCGGAAGTTCCTTCGAGTTCCCTCATGTGTTTATGAGACAAAATCTCATTTGGGATGGTGTAGGCATACTGTAGGTTTCTTTTTTTTCAGAGAAAAAGAAGGGAGATGACTGTATCTTTTTCATATAGATTGATGTATTCTTAAGCATACAAAACCCCGCGAAAACTGCTAAAAGCTTGAGAGTGGGTAATTAAAGAAAGTTATGAAACATAAACTTTTTCAATGACTTTTCATATTTTACTCGGGTCCGGAGTGAGAGTTTGGTCAGTAGACGTTGTTGGGGTATTTTGCTAGCCTGCAACTTTTCAATCCCCTGTTACGAGAACATCTTACAGGGTCTCTCTCCCACTTCCAAATACAAAATCGCCATCATTGGTAACAGTTGGGCTGCTAATCACGCCAGAATGTTCTATCAGGAATGTGGACATAAAGCAAAGAGTATCATGCAAGGAGCTGCTTATGGTAGGTGGAAACTTTCCTCTGATTTAAAAAACGTTTAATTATGAAAAAACGCAAGCAACGATTTCCTATCAACTGGCATAACTTCGATATGAGGATGTATCAGCAAAATTTGGAATTAAGGCAATGGTCGAATTTTCGACACGAATTTTCTTGAGAACACAAAGAACTCCCATTGTTACATGGAGAACTTTTGACTTAATAAGCTCATTGTGACGCATTATTTTTTTTAAAACAGTATCTCATATCGATTTTTCAGGTTGTGAACCCCTGTATCCCAGTGGAAACACTGAACTATGCAAAGGAAACTTCACACATTTCGAGGAAAGGATAAGGATGGAGAAACCGGATTATGCATTTATTTTTACGAGGTGATTTGGAAAGTCTGGTAAATGTATCAACCGTAGTCGAGTCGTTGAGCCCTGTACCAAAAAAAAAAACATATTTTGCCCATCATCATTTCTGATCAAACCATAGTAATTCAGCTCTCAAACACTTTGAAACAATGTTGAAACAGTGAAGTTCCGGAATAAATGTTGAGGAAAATTGCTGGAAAATGATGGTTTTTGTCTGAAAAAACTGGGATGTATCCAAACAGAATATTGGGATTCTGATTGGAATTGCGCATGAACGTTTTGTGACATTTTATTTACTGCAATCTCGGAATTTTTAACATCAGCATAACGATTTAAAGTTTGAAACTGATGAAGTACAATTGAAACACTTATTTTTGTGCAAAATGACGGTTTGGAGACGAAATCTCAAAAATGAAAATTTTTTGAATTTTTGAGCCGAAAATCATATTTTCAGCTATATTTTCAGACGATGACGTTATTGGGGTCTAGTAACATGTTCATCATAAATCACTCATATGGATGCATAAATGATCCAAAACTCATACGGATCCAAACAACTTTTTGCATCTGTGCCAATGAGAAGTCTTCCCTTACAGAAAGTGCTTTTTAAGACAACAAGCCATTCTTCCAAAAAATTTGAACTTAAAAAAAATCAGCCTATACTGACACCTACACTAATCCAAATTTTTCCAGATTCATGTCAATCGGCGCTCCCTTTCCAAAACACGTCACCACCTTTGACCAGGACCCCATTTATCAGGTTATGAAGGGACAAATGCTGAAATTCATCTCCAATATCAAATACAAATTATTCATTTTGGACTCTATTCCCAGAATTAACAGAAAAATAATTGAGGAAATTGTCCCATTGATGAGGAATCACACGGCTTTGGATCAAATCGACGTAAGCGAATCAGAACATCTGGATATCGAGACATCCAGATATCTGCACAGCCAACTATATCATTTCAGAAACTCCTAATCAAACCCGATAACTTTGAAATGGCACGAAAAAGAAACGCCCAACTCATCAAAGATTGTGATGGAAAATGTGTTTTGGTGGATTATCTACCCGATTTTTACAATAATTCCACAAAAACATTCCGATATTTTGATGATCGGGGGTTCTCGTACTGGACGGATCCATTGCATTTATCACCACATGGAATAGAGCATATTCGACATGTTTGGACAGATATTTGTACTCATTTGTAGTTGGAAATTATGATATTTTGAGTGTATATAGTAGAAATGAATGGAAATAATAGCCTTAAGCTAAGAGCACTATGACAAAGACATGCAACTGAAACAGTTAACGCAGTATTCATAATCACCACTATTTTGATGTGTTGTTTTTGGTTTTCAAACAAATTCGGTAGAAGTAAGAAATGAATTCGTAATGTGCAACCCATTATGTACCTACATTGATGATGAACGTGAAACAGGAAAACTTCATCGAAGAACTATTGATTCAGAGTGTTCTCGCTTTTGAGAATGCAGTTTGAATTTCTTGAGAGCAGTAAAATCCTGGAAGCAATGTAAGTGATGATTGATCCTGAAATCGTAATTTTCCGAGTTAAGATTGCCAATAAACAGTTAAAATTGATTGAAAAAGTTGAGATTTTTCTAAATTTAATGTTCCAATGTTGATGAGTTTTGAAAAACTGCCTTTTTACAATTGATATTGTTTTTGTTAATCAAAAAACCTGTTGTTGAAACCTTCCCAGTTACAGAAATATTGAGGAGATAAGAAAAAAAAGTGGTTCTGATCATAAAACGAATGTCAAATAAACTATTATTTAAAAAAAAAAACTGTTTCGAATAGTTTTCTTAGTCAATCCACAATTAACAGAACTAGTAGACTCGACGTATCAACTCAATTTTAATCTGAAACCAGACACTGTTTCAGAATAAAGAAAAAGGAGACGGGCGCAACACTTTTTCTCTGAAAAAAAAAGCAAACTTTGGGTAATGAACGACGAGAAGAACTTCAGTTTTAACATAAATCTCTTAATAGCAACTTATTGTAACAGAAAAACAAAAAACCGAAACCTAGTCTCAGAAACTAGTCTCAGAAAAAAAAAGGGACTCAACAGAAAATAATTTGAATCGAAAACAGAAAAAAACATGCACTGTTTCAAATAACAATTATTAGTCATTTATTAATTAAAACAATTAATGTTTGGAAATTTGCACATTCTGACTTTCTAGTTTTCTGTTCGCGAACGGTAAAATTATCCGAGTGCTCTTCGTAAATGCGATATTTGGCTCAGATTCCATTGGAACACTGAAGAATTGAAGAAATCTCTTGACTAGCTTGAAGAACCGCTTTATTAAAAATCATGGATACTTGAGTTTCGAAACAGTAAAAAAATGTTTTCTGATCAGAAAAGGAAACGCCTGACTAGAGACGCCTTTTAAAACAAACTCACATCAGATTTTCGGTCTATTACTAGCTCACGAGCAAACTTTTTTTTAGAAACCTTTTTGAAACAGTAAAAATGCATGAAATTTTCATTTCGTACTTGTTTTACCTGACATATTCAAAAAAGAGAAAAAATTAACATTTTGTTTCAATAGCTAATTCCGCTTTAACATGATCGAAAACTTATCTGTTTCACTAAACCTATTTGGATCAGTGGAAAGTATTGCTTCATTCAATAAATTTCAGTGATTGTGGCCAAAATAAATGGAAGGTATAAAACAAACGACGGCGAAAAAACAAGTTCGTTGTATTATATTTCTTTCCTGAGACCTTTCTCGAAATTGATATAACAACACTTATCACTACGTTGTATTTCAGTCGGACTCGTTTGAAACATAACAGAAAATTCAAATAGAAAGTTATCATTTGCTGTAGAATCTCTGAAATTCATCAGAATTTTGAAACAGTAAAACGATTTCTGAAAAAAAAAATTGAAACGAATGTTCGATTTCAACTTTCCCTCAAACAGTTTTTCGGAAAATAAACGTTCCGAAGTATTAGATGGCCGAACACTCTTCGGACCACAGACATTTGAGAAAATGAAATAGAGAGACTCCTCCGTACTAAAAACATCAAATCAAAATTCTGATTCACAACATTCTTAAAACAGAAAACAACCACTAATCGTGTTCGTGTCTGAATAAGTTGTCTTTACCATGAAATAACAAGACAAAAGTTCTCACGCTCCAACTGCCTCCAGAACTAATCCGCTAAATGAACACCCACCTGTTCACTACAGTACCTCTGGCGGTACCTTTCTAAAAGAGATATCCTCAGTTGGAGACAAAGTAAGCACCATTCTCATGAGAACCCCTTCTATTCTTTAGCTCCGCCCCTTTTCTTGCTGTATATAAACCCCTATGTAGGTCTATTCTACACACTCTTCTTTATGGCTGTTTGATATGGCCTCAACAACTGATTTTTTCTGAATTTTTCAATATTTTTTTTTTGTATTCTAAAACGAATATTGATGAAATTTTAGTGGGGTAAGTGTTGGGAATGCCATATTTGATCTAGAAAACTATCAAAACTTAGTGGTTTCGACATTTCGAAATCATTGGGAAAACTGATGAATTTTGGAAAAAATTTACTTTTGTCATGAAACTAGGCTCATTTTGAGATTTAACGCCATTTAAAACTACATAGAAACCGAAGACTGAGGAAACATGTTTCAAGTTCAAAAAAAAAGAACCTGAAACGGAGACTTGTTTATTGCAAAACTTAACGCGAACGTGTTACAGGTGCGAATTGACCTGTTTCATGGATGGGATCCAATCATTCAGTGCACAACTATGGCATCATTTGTAATGTTTTTCATGAAGCTTGAAAATTTTAAATCGAGAGTACCTGACTATATTCCTGAAACTGGATTCTCAGCCCGTAGGGATTGTATGCATCGTTGGATTTGTTTGCTGGAAAGCTGTTCAATACTGGGCTGCACCCTACATCGTTCCTGTCAAGCTTGCTCAACGTCATCGGAAGGTTGGCCGTCATCGACATAAGTTGCTGTGATTCTTCTTGGCTCCCGAGTGTCATCACTGGTCTTTGAACAGCGACGAGGATGATCAACATCAAAACCGTTTCTTAACCGATGCTCTCTAATCTAAAATTCCCACGCCGTCTAGTCTATTGTATCTATTGTATCTATTGTATCTATTGTGTCTATTGTATAGTTTACATATTTTTTTAGGGGATGCGATTGGGTTACAGTTATCTCATTTCCATTCTTATTTTTTTATTTCGTTTCTTATTCTTTATACTTTGATATTGAAATAAAGGTTTAATTATCCAAGTTTGAGTTTGAGATCGTCTGTTCGTTCTATTACTTTGGATTCGTCATCCTATTGGAGGATTCTGTCTAACGTCCTATTGGAGGACCCGACAATTTATACAAGGAAAAATTCGCAATTAAAAAGTTCCATCGGAAAAAAAAACGAAAAAAATATCGCTCCTGATAAATTATTGTTGCTTTTTGAACCAATTATAGGTAAATTATTCGGAAGTAAATTATGCGTATAAGGCAAGAATTCGGAACAAAATTAGTATTTTTCACTGTTCCATCATGTTTTCAAAATTATAGTTTTTTGTATCAGAGATTAGAACAAGATTTTTGAACGCTTTTCATTTGGAAAAAATTTTATGATCATCGTTTTGGTGATGTTTCGAATTGGAATTTTGCACTGTACTTCTATTTATTGAAATTGTATGTTTCAATGAGCCAATAAAAATGTATCGTCAATGGGAAATTCATTCATAACTTTGTTGTACTTTCTTGCGTTTTCTCTGCCGTTCCCAATGAAGATGAGTATGTAAAATTTGACCAAAGTTCATTTTTATGGTATCAGTCAAAGTTTGGGATGAGAAAAATTTTTCCGGTTTCGTCTAGTTTCCAATTAATTGAAGCATTCTTTCAAAAATGCTAATTCGCATATTTCTAGCAACACGATCCCGGAAAATATCGAGCTGCGTCGAATTTTAGACTTCACGATATGTATAGAAGCCCTCATTTTCAAAGATATCTGTTTTCTCTGTCAAGTCTAGAAAATTTTTACTCTTCATTGCAGTTTCAAAAAAAGCGACGTTTGAATGACTGTTATCAGTAAATTCTTTGTTTACTATTTCCGATGGAACAGTATTTTTTTTTTAGAAAATGTGTTTCAAACATCCGAGATAATAGGATCCTGAATGGCACATTCACTGGTTCGATGTGTTCATTTATAATAATTTTTCGTTCAGTTCACTTGCAGTATCCCGTGAAAATGTTGATTTGGCGCTTGCGTACTTGGCATCAAATTGAAAAAGAGCTTGTACAAGGAAAACAATTACAGTGAAAAGTGTTTTTCTGTTCCATAGGATTGACAAAAATGACAACATCTAGAAAAAAGATAGTTTTCCCCGAAAACGTTTATGACATTAATGAAAAGTTTTGTATACAAGACGATACAAAATTTCACTGTTTCATTTTGTTCTCAAAAAATAAAGACTTTTTCTGAAAAATGTTTGATTCCCATTTATAAACATACAGATGAACCAACTAGATCAACTTACTTTTACTGTTTCATCATGTTTTCAAAAAAAAAAGGAGAAAACCTAAAAGTGCTTGGTTACCAGTTAACTTTTGATAATCATACAGATCAAGAACCAATAACAGTTCCAGCCACATTCAAATGGTTACGTCATTCTCAAATGATTCATCTCATTTCCATTACACCTCCCCCTCTCTTCTTAATTTCTTGTTGTATATATTGTAACATTCACTTTCTTCTTCTTCTTATTCCGAATATACATCTCCATCTAAGTCTCTCTTCAAATCAATCAATTTCTCCCGGAATCCCCTCTCCTCCGCTTCTCCTTACTCTCTCTCTTTCTCTTTCTTCTTTCTAATGTAGGCCAACAATTCCTCCTTCTATCGTCATCTTCTCTTTCTAAGCCTAAGTTTACATTTTGTATTTGAGAGAAGAAGACTGTTCCAGATAATATTATAATGCTACTATTGAAATCATTTATAGCTTTATTATTGGTTTGGATTGTGGATACACAACTGTTTTCACCTTGTAATGGTAATTTTTGAGTTTGGTTTTGGGGGACAAGTGGGTTATGAAATGAATAATTGCAAAAAAACCAGTGAAAATTTTAAGTTTAGGGTTTTGAAAACTATTATGAGCTTCATTTTTGAATTTTTCAATTTTTAAGTTTTTTTAGATTCTCCTATTTTTTTATTGTTTCATGATACGCACAACCAGTTTAATTTTTTATTCCATCCGTTTGTAGAACGATAGCTATTGTTTCTCTAATTTTAAGTTTTACATTTATTCTAGATCACAAAAAATCTGTTGAATGTTCTACTTACTAAAAATTTCAGTACTATCATAATATTCCATGGGTCGTTGAAACAGAAAATTGAAATTTTTTACGTTTTCAACAATTTTGTTTAAAAATCTACAATCTTATTTTGATGATATTGTTCCAATACTCCCTACCACACTAAAAGTTTTCTGTGGACCTTAGGATGTTTTTATTTTGGTTGTTGAAATTTAGGAAAAAAACTTTTTTTTTCTGTAATCAGTATTTACTGTTACGTGAAGTCGACTAAATTTCCTGAAATTGCAATCTTCAGTATATCAATCAACTCATTTTGTTTCCACTGTTTCAAAACATCTGTTTGTAACTAATCGTTTGAAAAAAATTGATAATGTGAAATTGAACCAATTTTTTTCAAAGAAAACGGTAGAAGTCGATGCTACAACTCTGCTGGTTTTTTATATTCTATCCATTATTAGAACGGTTACTTTTATTCGTTCAAATTTCAAGTTTGACATTGATTCATAGTGACTCAAGAAATCTCTGTAGACTAGTTACTAAAAATCTCAGTAGGTCATAATATTCAAAGGGTAGTTGAAGCAGAAAATATAATTTTTTTTTACCTTTTCAACAATTTAGTTTAAAAAGCTTAAATTAAATTTTAACAATATAGGTCTTACCTTCACATTTTTCTGAAATCAGTGTTTCCTGTTTCGAGAAGTCGACTAAAGTTCCTGAAATTGGACTTTTCAGTGCGTCGATCGTCATGTGTCGTTGTCACAGTTTCAAAACATTTGTTTGTAACTGCTCGTTAAAAAATAAGTGATAGCACAAAGTGGAACGAAACTTTCTAAAAAAAAAAGAGAAGTCGATGCTTTAACCCTGCTGGTTTTCAAGTTCTGGGGGCTCTTCACACCATATTTTCAAAAATGCATTTCTCAGTTTTCAAAAAAAAACCCCCCATCGCCATTTGAAAAATCATCCTTACTGTTTCAGTAGGATTGTTTCAAATACCACATTTTTATTTATATTGTTTCCAAATTGGTTACTATGATATTGTCGATGCGATAACTGAGTTTCCCAATTAATCTACTGCATCATAATTTGAATATTTCGAAAATTGTGAATCAGAAAAAAACATTGGGTTACCACAATCGAAGTTAATTGTTACCGTTTCGAAATGTCATTTTCTGACTGAAGTGAATTCATGAGAGCTTTGAATTCGAATTCTTCACATTTTAGAAAAATCAAAAACTTTTCTGTTTTTTCAAATTTTTAACGGAAGTAGTTTTCAAAAGTTTAGCAGTAATTCTGCATTGCTGCGTTCAAACATAACTTCAATCGAGTTGATTAAAATAGTGAAGCGAATTGCTAAAGTTTGAATTTTTCTTATAAAATTTTCACTGTTTCATGGAACTTTCGTTTTCATTCCAAAATTTTGTTATCAATGAGGTTTAAATACACCTACCAAAGCTGTAAGTTAATTTTCGAACTGATTATCTTTTTCATCATCATTTAGTTATCCAAAATTGACCGGAACATTTTATTTTTTCAATTAATAAGTTTCCTGTTTCGATAATCGATTAACTGAACCAAGTTTTTTGAAATACAATGGCATTATTTTAATAATTTTAATAGAAATTGGGCAATCAAAATGGCTTTTCTGACAAACCCCAAGGCTCTGTCGCAAAATATAATTGCGCTTCCGAGAAATCAGCTTGTAGAAATGTAGAAAGTTTTCAAAATGTGTGCACCAGATTTTCTGAAAACCCTTTTTTTTTCAGGAAAATCAGCCCTCAACGATACATGTGATTTGAATGGAGACTGTGACAATAAGGGATCAATTTGCTTGAGAGGACGGTGCAGGTAACATCTTTCACAGAAACTGAAAGCTTTGATTCACGAATTCCATATTTTCAGATGTCATCCTCACTACCAGGAAACCAAAGATGAAAAGGGAAGGTTGCCGAAATGTTCACCTCGTGAGTCCTAATTGTAAAAATTTAGAATGAATACTTTTTTCAAATAATAATTTAATATCCTTTTCACTCAAAAATTTCCTCAAAAAAATATATTTCAGTACCCGCAAAAGTGGGTGCCAAATGTGCCAACAAGTGCCGTGAGCCCCTGTTCTGCCGTAACGGAGAATGTCAATGTGTTCAAAGAGGAACCACAAGGATATCAAATGGAGAGTGTGTAACTACTTCAAGAGTCGGAGACAGATGCTCCAGACACTATGACTGTACATCTCCATTCTCAGCATGTCTGAACTCTCAGTGTGTCTGCATTTCTGGAACTATTCAGCAGGTGAGAGAGGGTGGTTTTTTGAGAGGAAATGTGGGAAAGTTTGGAAAAATTCATTTGAAATACTACGTTGATTATCTTAACTTTGATCTTTTTCTGTTATCATAGCACACAGAAACAGTGAATTTACACTGTTTCGAAGTCTGAATTTTTCGAGAACTTTTGAAATTTTTCTCAATGGGTCCTCGTTGTCGAAATCTAGGAAACTCTTCACTTCAGATTTTTAGTCTCTAACTTTTTCTTAATTCTAAAAAAAAATTCTTGGCTCCCATGCATTTCAAAACCAAGATACATCGAAACTGATGTAACAACATTTGAAATTTCGGAGCTCACTTTTTGTCTGATTTCTCAAAAATTTTATTGAAACTACTTTCAAAAACCTGGCAGTGATTTTTTGAAATTTTTCTGTTTCGCAATGTCCAGTTAAAAATATTCTGCCACCGAATTTCAATGTTTTTTTTCAGGTGCTTCAGCGTTTTTAATTATAAATTTTTAGCGAGAAATTTTGAAAAAGGATTAGAATACTGGAATTTAAAGATGTTATAAACAATCTCTCACTGCAAAAAATAATGTTTCATATAAGACATGATACAAAGTGTTCAAAAGTACTTTGATTGTTCCAAGGTAAAAAATGATCCGAAAAAGCGATAACTTTTTGCAGGATTTTCTGCAGATTTATGAACCAAACAGACTGATTCTGCAATTTTTGTCTGTCTTTGGAAAAATCTAAATTTCTAAAACTTCACTGCTCCAGAAACAACTGAATTTTACTTCAAGTTTTCTCAGAATGATGGTTCTCCGCTTACCGAATGAACTGATTATTTAAACTTCGGTTTTCTCTGTTTTCATAACACAAAGACAGTTTCACTGCTTCAAAAACTCATTTTATCGAGAATTTTCCAAATTTTTCTCAATCAGTTGTCTCGTTTTACCAAACTCAATTCTTTACTTCGAATTTTTGTTCCTCACTTTTTCTGAATCCTCAAAAAAACCTTTGGCTTTCATTTGAAAATGAAGACATATCAAAACTGGTGAAACATCTGTTGAGATTTCGGTGTTCACTTATTACCTGATTTCTCAAAAATTTTATTGAAACCACTTTCAAAAACCTGGCAATGCTTTCTCAATGTTTTCTGTTTCGCAAGGCCCAGTTAAAGAATGTCCGATACTGAATTTTAATGATTTTCTCTTACTTACAAATTTTTTAAAACATAAACTTTTAGCGAAAAAGTTGAAAAAGGAATTAGAGAACTAGAGTTTGAAGATATTGGGAACAATTTCTCATTCGAAATAACAATGTTTCATACAAGGCATAATGGGATCAGTGTTTATAGAAGCATTGAAATACTGCAGTCACTACGTTTGTCCGAAAACCCGATTCACTATTTTGAATCTCCACCTTTCGCCAGATTCCGTGGTTCTATCCTCGGTCTCTGAGAAGTTAGAAACTTCTAGAAAATCACTGTTTCAAAAGCAACTGATTCTTACTTCAAGTTCTCTCAGAACGGTTGTTTCGCTTTTTTTGGTTTCCAAAGAATTCAAAGAAGAAAACAAATAGAGTTATGACAAAATTTGGTAGCAACAATGTTCGAAGTACTTTTGACTTCATTTCTGTCTAATTATTGTTAGTATAACTTCAATAATCTCAAATCCAGGCAGTACAGTTTCAAAACTTTTTCTGTTTCGAAACGTCCGTTTCATAGATGTTACTGGCAGTTGATAAAAAGAAACGTACGACCAACGATTTTATAAAGAACTCGAAAAAGGTAGATCATTGAATCAGCCTAAATTAGTCAATACTTACAAAGGTTCTTGGAATCTATTGATATTTGGGAAATTCAAAACAGCTGTCCAGTCTAGATTGAAAAAAAAGCGTTTCAAAGATAGCATAAGACCAGGACTAATCTGATACCCAGTTGCGTCCCATCTCAATAAATTACGCTTGAAATTACAGGTTTTTAACTGTTTTCCTAGAGTTAGATTAGTACAGACCGAAAGAAACAAGTGTTGCCATCTTCAATTTATTAACACTTGCAGGTGCAAAGACAGCTAAATTTCTAATCTGATTTCCTAGAAATGGTTTGTCTTTACATGGCGTTTCCGAGAATTTTTTTTCAAAAATTTAGTCATTCCGTAATTCTAGTCATATTTCTACTTCCCAATTTCAAAATGGTTTTGTTTCCAGGGCTCCCGTTGTGTGGCCGCTGCCAACTGCCCCCTTGGAGGTCTTCCCGGACAGAGCTGTGTCAGGAAATCAGATCCATCTCTTGCTTTCAACATTCCTCCCAATCAGGATAACTGTCCATCCGGTCAAGTGTGTGTTACAGCAGCTGATAGCCAAGTTGGTAAGTTTTTCAGTGCGAAACGTTTTTTGAAACTTTCACTGTTTCTTAGAGCCCACTTGAGCTGGGTATTTTCTTATTGATCACTATTTCAACGAAACCAATAGGAAAAAAGTTGTAAAACAGCTAAATTGTTTCCGGAATATCGAAACAATATCCAAAGCTTCTTTTTGTTCAGGCCACTGCTGTCCAGTTGTCTGCCCTCTTGCCAGTCACGTGGATGTCAAATATTCATGTGATCCAGATGCCGTTCCTGCTTTGAAATGTCCTTCGGACTCTCACTTCTGTCATTTATTGTCAGGTAATCAGGAAATTTATGAAGAAAAAATGAGTTCAAAGGTGCATAGATGATTTTACCACGGTAAAAACTTTTTACTGTTTCTCATACTTATGAAAAAAAATGTTTTGAGCGAAAGGTCGCTGGGTGACACAAAATCTGAAGGAAATTAAACGGATAGTATGTGCCAAAAATCATAAATAAAACCGTAAACCAATTATGAATATTACACAGCTTTTTAAAACATGCATAGTTTTTACAGTTTCATGAACATTATTTCAAGCCCTGAAGATTTCAACATTAATACTCTTGGTCACCTCTCTTCAAAAAATTAAAATACAAAAGTAGAGATGAGGTTTTTTTTCCGTTTTCAAAATATTGTACTCTATAAGAAGCTTTTGTAGAAAAGTGTAGTGGTAGTAGCTTCGACCTAACCAAAAGAAAAACATTCTGAACAGATTGTTCCGCTCACGAAAAAGCATAACTCATCTGTTTCTAATGTTTAGGTAACAGAAAAAAATCTTGTTTCGAATACTATTCAAAACTGTGTAGGTTTGAAATCGGCGATCCTCTGATTGTATTCGGGATTTTAAGAAAAAGGAACCGAAGTCATAACTTTGAAACGTTGAAACCCAGAGAGAATACGGTTTCAACAGCTCTATAAAATCTTGTTTGAGTGAGAGGAGATTGTTTGTCGTGGGTCGTAGAATCCTGTTTTTACCGTCTTGAAATCACATTTCAGAAGGTTATTTTTGTGCTACTTTTCGCGAAAAAAATTACAAAAATACATTATGAAAATGCAGAGCATGAATGATGTGTGTTTTACGGTTTCAGCTATCTTTAATGAAGGGTCATTACTGAAAATCGATAATTCGTCTGGTTCTTCCAAGAGTTTTCAAAATGGAAGTTCTTGTTTCAAGTCACTATTAATTTCTTATTCTTCAAATTTTTAGCGTTAACATTCCAGCAACAATAAAAAACCACCTTTTTCCAGACGGCTCCTTCTCCCAAGCAGTCTGTTGTCGTCGTCCCTGCAATGCCATGGCTCCCAATGCCCTATATGCCAATAATCAGTGTATTCCACGTGGACAACTCAACTCTGCTTGCACTTCTAATGCTCAATGTGGAGGAGGAGAAGGAATGGAGTGTATGAAAGGACAGTGTCAATGTCAACAGAACTTCCATCCGGCAGTGGATGTGTTGACGAATCCATTGAAGAATCCATCACAATCATGTTCCAGGGACTGTGAGAATGAGAGTTTGTCAAAGGATACTAGTTGTATGAAGGTGAGATTGGCGAGATATAGAACGCCTAGCCGGTGAAAAATGAAGAAAACTGCTACCAAAAAGATACCGCGTCCATTGAGACTTCCTATCAAAAGGTGTTATTTTGTTACAAGGTTGTATCAGAAAATTTTGTATAAAAAATTATAATTTTCATGCGGATCAAACCTTTTTTTTCCTTGAACTCTTCTTTTTACTTGCTGATGCTTTTCCAAAAGAAATAACTCTAATCATCAGAAAACTGATGATTTTGAATCTGTAGCCTCAACGAAATCTCGAAAAAACCCGGAAAAATAACGTTTCGAAACAGGAATCATAACGTATTCATCTTTCAAAATATTCTCTGTTTTAATATGGTATGATCAGTATTCGTTCGTAACCTAACCAGTATTGAAATCACTTCAAACTTTACTCTCACAAGAGATCTCTCTCTAATTTCAGGCCGTCCCCCTAAACTCCTTGTGCTTCATTCAAAAACAATGTCCACAAAACTCGGGATGCTACCGCGGAAGATGCATGTGTCGATGTGGATTTGCTCCGAAAAATGGAAAATGTGTAGAGATTCCAGCCCCACCCACAACTACTTCAGCGCCGGCTCGTGAGTTTTTTCTAATGACCTCCATTAGAAGGGCGCCTCAATTTCGATGCCGCTTTCATCCTGTTAGGTGTATCCGGGATGGAAAAAAATTACAAATTTTCCTGTTTTGACAACTTCATGAGTTTTCGTTCGACTTGGAGTTCTCAGTAGTAGTTCTGCATAATTGGAAAGATAGACCGTTTCCGTCATTTTCAGTCTGTAAAAAATAAATTTTTATTTCAGCCGCTATAATCCCTGGTGTACCCATTAATCCTGGAAGTGACTTGTTCAATCTGTTCAATCAATTTTTGGGCGGAGCCAATGGAAAAGGTGGAATTAACTTCGGATAAATTCCTTTTGCATTTGAAATCTGGAATCTCAGAACTTGTCTTTCTGTCAATCTGTTTTGTTTTCCCAAAATTATTACGAGGTATTTTTTGTATACTGTTTTTCATCTTGATTTTCTTCAATGAATAGTTTTCACTGACAAGGAGTTAAAAATATCGGAAAATCACCGATCTGTCTATTGACAAAAACTTCATACATACTTGTAACAGAAAAGTTTTCCGAAGAGTGAATTGCAAGTTCTCAGCATTAAAATGAGAAAAAAAAACGTTTTCCGGAATTTCAAAGAGAATTTGACTGAAAACATCTGGGATGAAAACCATTCGATGGAAAAAACATCTGTGAAATGTGTATTTTTACTTTTTCAAAACCTTCAAAAATTAAGGTTGACAGGCCATAATTTAGTTTACCCTTGTCGGATTTTTGAAAAAAAAATTTTCATGTGATCGGCTCTAAACTCGTCAATATGTTTTTTACTTGTTTTCTCCAGGAATTTTTTTTGTATACTGTTTTTTTTGGTGTTCAAGAGGTCAGTTTTGGAAAGTCTGGGAGAATGACACATTGAAGGAAAGTGTAGATCAACTTTTCGTCGATTATCATGAACTTCATAAATGCATGTAACAGAAAAGTTAGGCGAAGGGTACATAGCTATGTTTCAGTATTGAAATTAAAAGTTTTTCGGATATGAAGGACAGTTTGTCGGGACTAACTTGTATGAAATTCACATCGTTCGATAGAGAGTTTTCATTAGTAAAAAGTGAATTTTTACTGTTTTAAAACTTCCAAAAATTACGATTGACAAACCAGTAATTTGATCACATTCATACTGGTGTTGGAAATCAAATTTTTACAGAATTGATTCTAAACTCATCGATATGTTCTAATTTTCAATCGCACAATTTTTAGTTGTATGCTTTCAAAACAAAATTTAACACGGTAGTTTTTAGAAAAAATCGCCATCTGTGAAATAATTTTTTTCTGTTTCAAAGCGTTCAAATATCAAAATTGATTGGCCGGATATCGATAATCCTTCCATCCTCTTCAGAAAAGTAAATACCGACGGAATTCACTCTAAACCATACTTGCTAAAGGCCAGGCCCGGCCCGCGGGCTGATGTCATCACTGCTATTTTTTGGAGTACTATTTTTTGATTGAAAAACATACTTTCCTCATAATTCTAAACATGTACTAATTTGAACATAAAAATATCACAAAAAAAAGAGCAGTTTATAGTGAAAATTTAAAAAAAAGCAGAAAAAAATTTCGTGTGCCCAACAAGGCCGGGCCGGGCCGAAATTTTAATTTTGTCGGCCCGGCCCGTGATTTAGCAAGTATGCTCTAAACTCTCCAATATCAGTTCCAATTTGTTTGAAAAGTTCAAAATAGACGTCAATTTCAAAGTTTTTGCTTCAAGACCTGTAATTCAAACGTTCTGAAAACTGGCAAAACGTAACTGGGTTAAAAAAATATACCGTCTTTGAAACCAGATTTGAAATCAGCCAAGTTTCAGAACTCAAATCTGAAACTGAACAAGCTTTTTGTAGGAAAGCACCTAGACTCTAGTCTTTTTTTACCGTGTTAAAGGAACCTATAGATTTAGAACATGGATTTTGTAGACCAAAAAATTATCTATCAATTGATATAAATAACGTATGGGTACTTTCAAGAAACGAGTCACGAAAACGAAGAAAAAGGGAAAAAACTACGATTTCTAGGCTAAAATTCCAGTTTCTCATCAAAGTTTTGCTGTTGCACCTTCATATAATCTTCGAATCAATTGATAGAAAATGTTGCTGCCCTCATTACCTGAGTTTCAAAATTTATGGCTAAAGTTTTCAAAACTACCATAACTCCCAAAACTAAACTGTTTTTGACTTCAAAACTGACAAATTTGCCACCAAACATCTTATGTTTTCCATCGAAATTTCTGTGTCCTGTGTCCAACTTCCTTTTCGAGATGCTAAGAAAACCAAAATCATCAAGTCAAACCCGGTAGAACCGTTTTTTCTCTTTCTCTCTCCCACTGAATTCTGAATTTCTCCGTAAAAACCAATTCGGCGATCATCAAATGACTCCTCTCGAGTAGCCATCTTCAGAGAAATAGCATTGGAATAGAGGAGACGCAGAGAAAACCAAAGATGTTTTGATTAGCAGCGGAATAGGCAAGGACGTTCGGGAAGAGAAGAGACGCAGACAATTTCGGTTTTTCCGTCGACTTGTTTTTCGAATTTCGGCTGTCAGGAATTCCTAAATTGAAGAAAAAGAAGAAGATAGTAAAGAGGAAGTGTCCTTGACCAAACCGTTACTCTCCTCCCCAATATACTTCCAAAAAAGGTATAAAAGAGATCTCCAGACTCTTGGAAATCAGTCGGTACAGAAATGACCGCTTCAACAACATTTGCCGCTTCGGCAGCAGTCCTTTCGGGGTTCACCATCGTCGGATGTCTATTCTTCGCTGCATCAATCTTCAATGATGTCAACTCACTTTATGATGATGTCATGGTTGATATGGATGCCTTCAAGGTTGGTTTTACAGAGAATTCTAGGTGAAAATTGAGAGTTGAGGCCTGATTTTATAGTCTAGGCTTGTCCTGAACTTGTGTTTTCGACCATGGGCCTCTAGGCCTGAGCCTGTGACACTGAGCCTAAATTTTGAATCTGAAGACATACCTTCAAGACTTGGGGCACCAAGACAAATCCTCTAAGCACAGCGCTCTATACCTGAAGCTCGGAATCTAAGCCTACGCATCTGAAAAGACTAAATTTCTAGGTCAAGTCCAACATCGCCTGGGAAGCCATCAACGACGTCGTAGCACCAAAGGGAATGAACCCATTCTTGCGTGAGAAGAGAGGATACGCCCAATACGGAGGAGGACATGGTGGAGGTGGATACGGAGGTGGTCACGGAGGAGGCGGATACGGAGGTGTACAAGGAGGAGGTGGCGGTGGATACGGAGGTGGTGGCTCCGCTGGAGGATGCCAATGCTCTCCAAGCTCCAACACTTGCCCACCAGGACCACGTGGACCACCAGGACAAGCTGGACTTGACGGACTTCCAGGAGCTCCAGGACAACCAGGATCCAACGGAGGAGCTGGAGCCAATGGACAATCTGAGGGAGGAGCCGGAGGATGCAAGACTTGCCCAGCCGGACCACCAGGACCACCAGGACCAGCTGGACAAGCTGGACGCCCAGGAAATGATGGACAACCAGGAGCCGATGCTTTCGGAGGAGGTGTCGGAGCCCCAGGAGCACCAGGAGCTCCAGGAGACGCTGGATCACCAGGAGCTCCAGGACAACCAGGACAACCAGGACGTCCAGGAAAGAATGCTCAAGGAGGAGCCTCCCGTCCAGGACCACCAGGACCACCAGGACCAGCCGGACCACCAGGAAACAATGGAGCTCCAGGAGGTGGATACGGAGTCGGACCACCAGGACCACCAGGACCATCCGGAAGACCAGGAGGCCCAGGACAACCAGGACCAGACGGACAGCCAGGAGCACCAGGAAACGATGGAGCCCCAGGAACCGACGCCGCCTACTGTCCATGCCCAGGACGTGGAGGACATGGAGGAGGATCCGGAGGAGTTGGAGGATACTCGGCATCTGCTGGAGGACACCAACCACAGGGATACTCCAGAAGAAAGGTTGCTCGCAAGGTGTTGGCCAAAAAGCGTGTCGCTGTTCACCGCAGAATCGCTGCCAATCGTCAGGCTTAAGGCATTTTTTGAGATTTGTTGTAATAATAAACAATTTGCATTCGAAAAACATTCTTTATAACTGCAAAACTTGATTACAAGAAACATAATACAAATAATGTGGCTGTGAAACATTATTTTGAAAAAACAACTTTGAGTGCTGAAATGTAGACAGAGAACATCCGAAAATCAAGTTCACAACTTCTGTATAAAAGTGGTGAAACAGGAAATTTCAGGGAGATTTTTAGCACATGGCTTTAAAAAAAACATCTTCAAAGGGGAGAAAAGTATTCCAAAACTTAACAGGTTTTTACATGAATCGACGCAGAATTCGATGCGGAACATAAATTCGTTTGAATGGGACTTCAAGAAGCATTTTAAAAAGAGTTATGAGCGCTCAAAGTTCCAAAAACCTCCAAAAGTTGGCCCCCTTTTGTACTGAGTTTTCTGAACTGAAAGGGGGCCCAGTTTCATTTTTACGTAAAAAAAATTAACACTAAGGGGGCCAACTTTTTGGGGTTTTTAAACTTTGAGCGCTCATAACTCCCTTCAAAATGCTTCTCGAATTCCCACTCAGACGAATTCATGTTCAGCATCGGATTCTCTGTCGATTCATGTAAAAACATGTGAAATTTTTGGAATACTTTACTACCCCTTTAACAACAAGAAAAAAATTAACAAACATTTCCAAAACTTCACATTTATTTTCCTTGATTTTCTTCTTCATTTCCTTTTCTCGCAACCCGAATTTCGAATCCAAAGCAATCGCGATCTGGCTGAGGGTCTTCATATTGACTATAGCCTATCGTACACTTCTCTCCAGTGGACAATGGGAAATTCCATGTTATTTCATCATCCAATACTTCTTGAACTGCCCCTAGCTCATCCAAAACAATATTTAAACGTGCTTGACGATAGAAAAAAATATATAACACTTCCAGATTAGGATTAGATCCGTGATTTTTCAAATTAAGAAGAAATAAGTTAATTTCCACATCTGAAAAGGAGGAATTGCCTATTACGATAGTCGGAGCATTCATAAACTGTAAGTGACGCAATTCTATTATTTCAGCATTAATTTCAACTCTTTCGATATTCAGTTTGGATGTCCATTCAAGGATTGGTTCGTAGTACTGTTCAATTTGGAAAATATGTATCGCCTTGATTGAAATTTGAAAAATATCTCTGAGGTCATCGAAAAGTTCTTTGAATCCAACCACCTTATCATTCCAATACGTCATCAACATTGGTGTAAGGCTATCTGGACCAAAAAACCAGAAGTAACATCGTTGGCATTTCCAATGTTCTGATGAAAGCTCTCTACTAAAAAATACTTCCGTTCATGGGCGAAATTTGCAGAAAACCTTTCCAACTTGTTTCTGTTGTGAATTTTCACTACTAAATTTTTACCAAAAGTCATTATAGCTTTGTGTATAGGGAATTTTATCCGATTCTTCACAATCCATTTCATTCTACGGGAAGAACGAGTGAAGACGAATCTGAAAAAGTTCTATCATTAAATTTTGAACTCACAGAGTATAAACTCACAACTCAATAAATCCCATCGATTCCAGAACATTTTGAATGACAAGAAAAGGAAGTTTCAGGATCGGCAAGACCATTCTGGAAAAAAAGTTTTTTAAATCAAATTAGCGAAGGAAAAATCAATATAAGAAAGTGTGCGTTGATGGAGTGTATGTCTCGATGTGCACTATGTGTATGTAAGAATGAGAGGTCAATTGACAAAAAAAATGAGAAAGATGGTCCTGACCTCTCAGACGGGCAGATGGTCTCAGTAGAGCGGGTTTTCAACAGTGCACCACCTATTACTTTTGCAACAGAAGTTATCGAATATTTATGTCAGGATAAATTAGATAAAACATTAATAATATTTTTGATGACTTCGGGGGAAAAGTGGAAAAGTGGTATATAGCGATTAGATGTCTCAAAAAACAAGAAAATGTTCTGAAAGATTGGCAAAGTAAGAATCAATCAAAGAAAAGACAAGAGTCAGCTATGATAGCCTAATTTCAGATGAGCAATAGTAGGGAAACATCCCAAAATATTAGAAAAAAAAACAAAAATTGATTGAAACATACATAAAACTTTTCAAGGTTATCATTATTGGTTCACTTCTCTCCTAACGATTTCAACATCAAATGTTAAGTATTCACGATCCGGGCCATTTGGAATCTCGACCTCTATAATACTGTGTTTAATCGTACCCGTTTCTCCATTGGATAGTGTTAAGTGATATATTTCAATTGTCTGATTATCAGGCCAAACCAGGTCTTCATTCTCTTCCCAGACCACATTTAATCCTCGCATAATAAAATCGAGGTTGAAATCATCGCGAACGAATAAAATCTGGCATTCTTTCATATTCGTATTGGATCTTCCATTGCTCAGAGCGTCGAAAAAATCGTGAATATCTTGATCTGACAGTGAGGCATCGTAAAGTTTAATGCTAGAAACATTGAATGCTTGTAAATGACGGACTCCAAACTCTCCTCCGGTTAGAGAAACTCTCTCGATTGTCAAAGAGGATGCCCATCGGACCAGTTCTTCACAGTGTTGTCCAACGTTATCGATAGTAATTGACTCAATTGGACAGGGGAAGATTTCCATGGCTTCATCGATGAATTCCCTGAATCCCGCCATCAAATCATTCCAAAATGTCACAAAAAGATCTTCACAATCCTCAGAAAAATAAAAGCCGGAAATGATTCCGTCAGCATTTCCAAGTTTCAGAGGAAAGCCATCATCTTCGGGCTTGTATTTCTCCAACACGTCTACCACAAACATCTCCATATGGTTTTCATTAGAAATTCGCAGTCCGAAATTTTCCTCAAAAAACACTCTCATTTTGAAGTTTTTGACCTTGACTCGGCTCTTCACGATCCGTTTCATTTTGTTGGATAAACGGGTAAAGATAAACCTGAAAAAGGTCTTTCTTTGGAAATGAGACTCATTTGATAGAAACATACAATTCAATGAATCCCATCGATTCCAGAATCATTTGGAAGACAAGAAAGGGAAGTTTTAGGATTGGCAGAGTCATTCTGTAAAAGAAAATGTTCAGGTATCTATAATATTAATTTCAGATAGAATGTGTTTTTTTGTTGTAGTTTTTCTCTGTTAAAGGGGAGGAAAAAGAGTTAGCTATTCCACATTTCTCAAAAATTATCTAATTTTCAAAAAAATTCCAAAATTTTCCAATTTCTCAGAAAAACAGTTGAGAGCACCCTCCCCGAAAAAATGAGAGGGAGGGGGCCCCTGGTTCGATTCCGCATGGCTCGAATCTCGCTTCAAAATGAATTTTGAAAATTCTGCGTCGATTTATATAAGAAAAATAGACAAATTTGGAATAATGGACTCCCTAAAAACTATATTAACGCGGATGAAAAACATCATGAACACCCGTAGTGAAAATTGAAAGTCATGGCAAAACTACTTTTGTAGTTTTGTTGAAAACGAGATTATTTCGCTATTTCAAATGGTTTTTCATCAATTTTTTAAAGGAAATAGCTTCAAAAAATTTTTCGTAAGAGAAAAGTGAAATAAAGTAAAAAGTACGATTGTATCGAAAAATGTTCAGCCCCGTCTCCGTTTTCAAAACAACGTAATTGCAATCCCTACAGGTCCCCCCAATGTGTTTATTCGTGAAAATTGAGTTAAAAACAAAAACAAGCATTTAGATATAAAATTATCTCGCCACGACTCACCTTTTTCAATACGATAGTTTATTATTTGGTATTCTTCCCTTTGCTTTTAAGCGCGGTCCGATAAAAATTAGACGAAGGTCAATCAATATAAGAAATGTGTGTGTTGATGGAATGTATGTCTTGTTGTTGTGCAGTGTGTGTATGTAGGGGTCAACGGACCTGCTTTCCCAGTTGTATAAATGGTCTCAGTAGGGCGTACTTTCTATTGTACGCAGGTAACAGGAATATCCCAATACCAGAAAACACATTGTTACAAGAACAAAAATTTATTGAAACACAATGTCAAAAAAATCTTGATGATTATTGGAAGGTTTTTCCTCTTGCAATTTGAACTTCGAATCCCCAGCACCTACGCTCCGGATCATCGCTCTCATACTCCTCATAAGTAATCGTACCAAATTCTCCGTTATCAAGCATCAGGCTCCATTCAAATGGTCCTGAACCATCTTGTCTCGTCGGAACTTCTTCCTGAATCACATCCAACTCTTCCAGGATAAAATCGCAGTCTGCATTGCGATAGAAACTAATATCCAATGCTTTGAGACTCGTATTAGATGTGTTATTGCTCAGAGCAAGAAGAAAATCGTGAATTTCTTGATCCGAGAGAGTTGACGCGTGAAGTGAGATGATAGAAGCATCGAGTGATTTTAAATGATTCAATTCAACCATTTCTCCAGTCATTTCAACTTTTTCCACAGTAAAACCGGCTGCCCATTGAAAAATTATTCCATAATACTGTTCGAGATGTTCGATTCCAAGCAATTTGAATGGGACATCTGGGAATATTTCAATGATTTCATTGTAGAATTTTTCGAGTCCAGCTGTCATATCATTCCAGAATGTTCCGAGGATTGGCACTTCACCACATTTACTATCATAAAAACCCGAATTGATTCCGTCGACATTCCCGAGTTTCAAAGGAAAACATTTCGGTTCGTCTTCAGACTTGTATTTCTCGATTGTCTCAACAACGAATACCTCCACTTGCTTTTCATTGCTTTTATTGGTGAAGTTCAACTCGAAATGTGTATCAAAATCCACGTTCATTTCGTAGTTTCGAACCTTGACATAGTTCTTCACATAACGCTTCATTTTTTTTGAAGTACGGGTAAGGATAAATCTGAAATGAGAAGTTTTACTTCAAACGAGAGAGAGAGAGAAAATGAAAACTTACAAATCGATGAATCCCATTGATTCGAGAACCATTTTGAAGACAAGATAGGGAAGCCTTATGATTGGGAAGGACATTCTGAAAAAATAGATTTTAAAATAAAATTGGCAAAATATGATTCGATCAAAGAAAATAATTTCGAGAAACAGAAAAAAAATTCCCTTGTTAGCGCTTTTTATGCACCGTTAAAACGCCATATTGGCAATGGGGCAAATTGAAAAACTAGTGAACGATCAAATCGATAAAAAAAAGAGAGAGAGGGTGATGGTGCAGTGTGTATGAAAGAGTAAAAATGTTAATGAATGACACAAGGAAGAGTGACCTCTCAGGTGGACAGGTGTTTTTTTGCTGGTGTGATCAATACAGGGGGTCTGTCAGAAGGAGTCAATGCATGGTAACATTGCCTAGGTTTACTCAGATTAAAAAAAAACTGATCAATGCTCAAAGCTCTCTACCTTGAAAAATTGAAAGATCATTTTTAAAAATTCAAATGATCAACCTCTTTTTTGTAATCCATGAAAGAATCAGAACGTCACTGGTGGTATTTTCATAATTTCCATTGTCTTTCTCATTATCCGATCATAAATCCACTAAAAGGATTATAGTAAAATACTATAAAAAGCAAAAAAATTGTCGTATTTTGTGTTTATTCAAAAATGGAACTGATCTCCAATGATATTGACCAAAGCTATAATTGCTTGATTCGGAATGGATTCAAGTTGAATGAGCACTTCTATAATTGTTCTGGAGTCAATGGAGTTGAGCTGGGAGTGCCGAGACCGTATCTAGGAGGGTATTTTCTAACGGTTGGGCTGGTTTTGTTGGTGAGTTTTGGGTAAGGGATAGAGTCATTAGAGAGAAGACGTTGACCTGGTCTTATGAGCCTCCTGTAACAGTAACCAACTCTCAAGTCATCTATTAGGTTGTAAGGAAAGTTTTGCACCAATGTAATTTTTTTGTTCTAGAAAGTTCTGGAAGTTTCCGGAATTTTTCTGAATATTATAATAAGCTAGTATATTGTAGAAACTTTCATCCATGAAATTTATATGCGCGCAGCTCTTTCCACTAGACAAGTATGGCAGCTCTAAGCGAAGAGCAATTTCGAAGCATTGTCTACTACGCGTTTCTCCAAGACCGTAGTGTCGCCGGAGCGACTGCCAATATTCATGCTGTGTTCAATGAAAATGTACTAAGTAGATGGACAAACAATCAATTTTTCAAACGTTCCCAGTCTGGAGATATTTTGTTTGAAAATCAACCTCGTTCTGAACACTCATCTGATCTGAATGATGATGATCTTCGTGAAGCCCTCAAATGCAATCAGGACGCCAGCACACGTGAATTGTCAATGAAGCTTGCCTGTTGCCAAACCACCATTGTTCGACATCTGGAGGCTCTTCGTTACAGAAAAGTTGTATCGACAAGAATTCCTCACGAACTTCACTCTTGTCGGTTGACAGCAAGGGTAAATGCCGCTTAGTCTTTGCTTCTTTGTCTACGCAGAAAGGATTTTTTCTGGCATCTCGCTACTGGTAATAAAAACTGAATTCCGTACGTTAACCGTGCAAAAAAATTTTGGCTCCCTCGCGGAAAACACCACCAAAAGAGCCAATGCTGAATCTTCCCGAAAAGGAAGTATTGTTACGTTGTTGGTGGGTCATGAAAGGAAGGTTCTACTGGGAACTGCTGTCATAGTGGCATACGGTTACTGCCCAAGTATATACCTTTTAACTTCAGAAATTGGCCGAAGAAATTGGTGAGAAAGGCGGAAAAAATTTTGAAAACTGTAGTCTTGGTGCAAAACTTTCCTTACAACCTAATATATCCAATCTTTCATCTGTATAGCAACAAAACTGGCCGGGATACGGTTAGTTTAGGATATCGCAGTAGAACTTCTGGATTTTGGCCAATCTAGTCATGTTTATTCTGTATATTTAAAAGTGAAGAAAGGTCAAAAATGTTTCACTGTCTCTTTATGTTTCACTGTCTAGATTTTAGTGGTCATAAAAACCCCTAGATCAATATGGTCAACCACTGTAATTTTTTTTTCAGACCATCTACATCCCATGTCTCATTGTCATCTGTAAAAGTGATCTCATGAAATCCTCCTGCTACAAAATAATGGTTTGGCTTGGAATCCTAGATATCTGCTGTATTTTTGTCAATTCTATTGCAACTGGATTTCTGGGAATAGTGGGAGCAACACTTTGTTCTTATCCTATTTTTATTTAATCAATGGGAGCTCTTGGATGTGGTGGGTAGTACAAAAATATTCTCTGTAACAACCACTCATGAAACTAAGAGTAATTGATGAATAGCTGATGCGAAATCCACTGTTGTCTAGGTTGCTGAGCGATTTTTTGAATCACTGTTTCAAGAACTTCATATTCTCGGAAACCGGAAATTTCAAACGTTATGTACTTCTCTGCCGTACGTTCTTCTATTTTCTAGGTTGCTGGATGGGCTCATGTGCCACTTGCATCCTCCTTGGCATCAATCGGTGTTGCGACGTCAACCAAAACCTCGGAATCCGGGAACTCTTTCTTGGCAAAAATATCTATTTCACCCTCACCATCCCTGTTTTTTACACTCTTTACGCTATATTTTTCACCAAAACAGCTTCTTTCAATTCTAATTATATGAGTTGGTTTTTCAATCCATTACTTTCAAATGGAAGAGATGTAAGGTTGAATTGAGGGTGTCCTTATATTGAAGGTTTTAGGCCTGGAACATGCTATCAACAATTGCATTGTTTCTGCGGCAACCACCACAATTTATGAGTATCTTTGTGTCATTTTGTTCGCGAAAAGTCGAAGTATCAAGTCGGAATCGATGAGTAAGACTCAAAAACAGGTGATTGAGTTGAAGGGGAATTTTGAATCATAAAGTGTTGAAGGTGTTCTTCCAATCAGTTCTGATCTGTCTGTTCAATGCCATCGCCGCTTATATTTATGTGTACATGCAGTTTTTCGGTGCTCCTCCATTTGTCATTTTGATTGGGCAGGTTGCATGGCAATGGTCTCATGGTAAGATAATTCTGATATGATTTTTTTAGAGGAGTTTCAGTTTTTGATTCCATTTTTCTAGAAATTTGAACTTTCTGCTAAACCCAGGTTTCAGAGAATTCATGAATGCAAACTTTTCTTCAAAAAGCTATAATTTTGAAAAAAAAAATTGTTCAATGCTCATAGCATTTTTGCTGAAAAGAGGTAAACAAGACTACACTGATCATTTTCGTGATTAGGACGTCATGGATGGTATTTCAGTAAAGCTTCTATTGTTCTTGTTTTTCTTATTTTCATTCATAAGAGATCAAGATCAAAGTGTAGTCCACGTCTTCGAACTATTCTTGTAAACTTTATGAAACTGGAAGAATTTGTTACAGAAATTGCTTTTACGAAATTCTGTATCTGCGATTTTCACTAAATGTATTTCGATTAAAGCCAAAAATAAATATCAAACACCCAGTTCATAGCAAGAAACATACAATACTCATGAAACAGGAAAAGTTATGTTCGTTTTTGAGATGTACACACTATGATGAGCAAGCAATTTTTTTTATGTTTCCAAATAATGTTTGAAAATAAAAGTAAAACTCTTATTGTCCTTGTTTTTTTTCTATTCCTATTCATAGATGAATAGGATTATAGTAAAATCACCCAAAAGAATGTGATATTTTATGCTCATCTATGAATTGAAACTATAGTGGAGTTGATCAGTGAGGTATACATAAAAATACGGGATTAGAAAATAGGAAAATAGGTGTACATAATTTCAACGGTTACTGAAATACCATCCATGACGTTCTGATCCGCTAGATTACATAACTGATTGTTAGAATACTCAATGAAGTTTTTTTTCACCTCTTTTCAGCAAAAATGCTATGAGCATTGAACAATTTTTTAAAAGTTATAGCCTATTGAAAAAATAACTTGGATGCATTATTTCTCACAAAAAACTTGCATTTATGAAACTTAAAATGACCAAGCTTCCAATGTGGTCAGAGTTTTTCAGCGGTTCATCCAAATTTTATGAAACTGAAAAGCTTTGTTTCAAATTTTTGTATACTGGGTGCTGTCCAAACCTAGTTTTTGAGCTTTTCGGGTTATATTTTTTGCAGACGCTCATCAATCATAACATTTCAGTGAAAAACATACAATATTCAAGAAACAGGAAAAAAATCCACAGATCACGCTCACAATGTAGTCCCAACCTTCGAACTATTCTTGCAAACTTTATGAAACTGGAAGAACTTGTTACAGAAATCGCTTTTACGGGATTCTGTATCTTTAATTTTCGGTTTACTAAATGTCATTTTATTAAAACCATTTTCAAAACTTAGGAAGGAATCTGATTAAACTCAGTTTAAGACTCATTATCTGAGAAAGTCGACTATTGACCTACAGAGGGTGTTCACAAAAAAACCAAGCTTGACCGATCGGTCTGATATTATATGTACCTGTAAAATGACATGTTCTTATTCCAAAAAACAACATTTGGTCTGACTCCGCCCCCTCAATCAAGAGAAAAATCGATAATTGATCGATTTTGAAAAATTTTTCCTGTAAAAGATAGAGCTCTAATTCAACCGGAAATGAACTCCTGGCATCTTTTTAAGCGTTTTTCATGTTGACATCAAATTTCTATCACCACTCCTTCATGGTGAAATTCGGGGTAAAAAGTGAAATTTTTTGATTTTTGGTCGAAAATTAATTTTTTCGGTATCAGGGGTACGCGACCCGTGAAATTTCATTATTGCATAATAATCTACGCACAATTTAGGTCCGGATCCGGCATTTTCGGAGAATATAAACCGTATCCTAGGGGGTGCTCTATATCAAAGTTTATGAAAAAATCCTGAAAATCCATGTGTACCTACCCATGATAAAAAAGTCAAAGTCACCGATTTGGCCTATAATTCATATTTGGGTAGTCCTAAGTCTAATTGATTTGCTCGCAACTTATTAGACATCTCCTATCGTTTTTGTTCATTTGGATTCTCTTGAATATTTGTGGAATTTTCTTCTTTGAAAGGAATATATCTGTGAATTATATTTCTAGTAGGATGGATAACACTACATTGTATCTCAAAAATCACAAAGGGAGGAAGTCCCACTCAAGAACTAGATTTTTTTGAATCAGCGTAGCTTGGAATTTTATCCTAGCTATGTTTAAACGAGAGTAATCTTGAAACCTGAAGTAGTTTGTTATTCGCTGTCACATTGAAGAATTTTGTTCCAGGGTTTTCCCGAAATTTGCTTGGTTTCCAGCCTAAATAGCACCAATTTCAGTTAATAAAAGTGAACTGATAGCCTTTTGGCTCCCAATATCTTCTCCAATACTTTTTCTCCCCATTTATCTCCGTGTTCGAATGCTGCCCTTTCTAACTTCGTTTTCCTCTCGTTCTAGATAAAACAACTTCGTCTTAACTAAGTACAGTACTCCAGCCACTATGAAGTAAAAACTGGTCGGGCTAAGGAGATACACTGCACAGGGCAGAGTAAAAATAGAGACCGGACGCATCAGTCACACTACTCTGCGTACGTCTAGAACTAGATATCAACCACTAGTGTCTCTT
>GL380089.1:0-70092 GCA_000143925.2 Caenorhabditis brenneri
AAAAACTGTGGTAGCCAGTTTTTGGTTCGGAAACTGTGGCTCCAAAACCATCAGATCCTCTCCAAAATCGCCAAAAACTCCAAAAAGTGTCCTCTTATCTTGATCGTCCTCCTCCTCCCTCATCCACCTCCACCGAGAGTCATTTTCATCATCCTTCCAATTGTCTCCTGGCTCCTTCCATTCATTCCATTGCCTGCCTGTGCGTGTGTGTGGTGCCCCCGGTGTGAGTGTCTAAGAACACCACTTTTTCTCATCTTCTATTATTACACCTAGCGTCCCTCTCTCTTTCTCCCTCTTGGAGGGGACCTAAAACTCCATCGCTCCTCATTCCAATCCAATCAGACAGATATTTTGTCACACGGAGACGAGAAGACACACACACATACACAACAACTATCACTCGCCGGTATATACCTATATCATCCAGGAGATAGAGAGGGCTCTCCCAACTACTACCAATATACTTCTGATATACTTCTGATCCTTCATTCTGACAATTCTTCCGTCATGCGTCTTCGGTTGCCGAAGACGTCGTCAATAGAAGAAAACGAAGAAGAAAACGTCTAGAGACGGACGATCTTACAAGGATGGGCCGAGGATCGCATTAAATCCAAACTTCGCCGTCCGGCGTCCATCGAGTCGAGTATATCGAATAGGACGAAGCCGAGAAATGAAAAGCATTCGCCGATGGCTTTGCTTATGCCTCATCTTATAGTCGGACAGTCGTTTCGGAAATATCGACCTCGTGGTAAACTGTTTCGTGTGAAAGTGAAAAAGTTAGGGGTTCCATTGTAAATTGTGGGTTTTATGTTTTTATTTTTGGTTTTTCATCTTACGGTTTGAACCCGAAAATTTTGTGTCTTGAGGCACAAAAACGCGGGTATGAAGCTAGAGTTACTGTGGTTCGGAACAAGATTTCGGGGGTTTGTGGCCTGGGATTCTGGGTTTTGACACCTAAATCAGCTGTTCTCGCTCTGGCGGTTTGAGCTCAAATTCCACTGATTCGGTCAAAAAAATTCGGGTGCTCAAACAAAAATTTCAAGGTTCCTTCCCAACATTCTGTGCCCTGATTCAAAATTAAGCAGACTTGGCCTAAAATTCAGGCGCTTTTCACAATGAATTTAGGACTTTGAATTCAAAATTCGGTGGGTTAGGTACAATTTTGATCATAACCTAGCGAATTTGGGCTGAACATTCCAGGATCACCACCTGATTAAAATTCGGCCATTTTGGCACAAATTAAATGGTTTTGAGCCAATCAAAATGGCGTAAAAAACGAAAAAAAAAATTCCTCGAAGTGCAACAAAAAACAGGATATCCAATTTACTGCTTTCTCTGTGTGTGTTGCCTTATCATCATCATCCCTCATATCAGCAAGCGCGAAGAAACGAAAAAAAAAGCGTTTTTGAGTAACCTGATATCAACAAAAACGACATGACACACAGGCACTCTCTCTCTCTCCCTTCAGAAAGTGAAGAGCAACAGCTTTTTTCCAATCAGTGCAAATTGAGGAATTATTACATATTTACTCTGTTTTCTACTAATGAATTCTCGAGAATTCAATGATCATGACGAAGAAAATCCACCAAATCATACCAAATTATTGGGCTTTGACCTGCCTATTCACGATATTCATGCAGCTTCGCATATTCGGAGGCTGAGTACTGGTCAGGGAGTTTTCAAAAAAAAAAATTTTTTTTTTTGTATTTTTTAAATAAAGGAATGAATTACAGGTCTCCAACAGATGCGTGAGAAAAAATTTGACTGGCCTGCAATCAGAAGAAAGTGAGTTTTTCTCGAAATTTCCGCTACTTTATTGGGAGAAAAAAAAATCCAGATTCGAAAAACAGTCCACATTTCACGGAATCTCACATGCCGCCAACGCAGACGAGACGACGAAGGCAGGCAAAAAATGGAGATGGTTCTGGTATACAGCGTTCACGATATGTCTTCTCGCTCTTCTTATTCAAATATTCTTTCTCATTACCAAGTATCGTCAATACGGAAAAACGGTTGATCTTGATGTGAGTTTTCGGGAAATTTCAATGGAACTTTAGGCTGAAGCAGGCTTTGAAAACTAAGGAAAGTCAGCTGAATTTCTTAGCTTTTGAGCTTCAGACTGCTCCATGAAATCCAATTTTTTCCAGCTCAAATTCGAAAAACGCTCCATTTCCCTCCATCACAATATGCAATTTGAATCCGTACAAGAAGAGTGCGATACAGTCGAATCCCAACACAAAAGCAATGATGGAGGCGTACACAAGGCGGATGGGTTCCGGGGATAAGGCTGAGGGTATTGCGGCTGCATTGTCCGCTACCGGTGGCCTGCATGCGAAGGGTATGGTATTCACTTTTCGAGCAGTTTTTTCTCGGCAAATACTCATATGCTTGCTGATTTTTTGCTATTTCTCATATGCTAGGATTTTTTCTTTTGCTATCATGGATCTTTTGCTATTTTCTGTTTTTAAGAAAATTGAGTTTCTCATTTGCTATTGCAGTTGCAAATGAGCTACTTATAGCGAAAGATCCATGTCCCTAGCAACTGAGGAATTCTATAGAAAATGAGAAATAGCTACTTTTTGGAAAATAGCATATGAGCAACATTTCATAGCAAAAGGTCAACTAAATTCCACTTCCTCATTACAGTTCGTCGTGCAAAACGAAAAGCCAAAGGAAAACCTCGATTACGAGATCGTCGCTACCATCAAGCCTTCGCCCAATGCCTTTGTGACATTGAACCCCTAACCGGGGACCGTAAAGGATCCTGTTTTGCAGCTTTCAAAGGTAAAATCGAGATCGACACGAATAGCACAGCAGGATTCATGAATCTTCACACTTCTCGATGTCTTTGTCAACTCGATACCGTATCAAAGACCATGTGGCCGTGTTTTCCTTGTAAGTTCCTAGGTTTTTCATTCTACCTAATGAAAAAAAATTATTAGACTCTTCCTGGAAAGAAAAACTATGCTCCGAGTGTGTGGACAACACTGGTCACTGTCCGATGAGGTTCTATAAGGGTAATGAGCTCTATGAGAACATCAAGGATCAAGTGGATCTTTGTCTTTGCCACAAGGAGTACAATCACTGCGTTTCTACACGTGACGATGGAATTATCATAGAAATCGATCCGAATGACGAGCTAGGCAACCTGGATATCGGGAAAAAAGTTCAGAATCAATTGGTTGCTCGGGACGAGAGACTGGCAGAGACTACCACCACAGAGGCGCCCGCCGTGGCTCAGGCATTGGGGTTTGAGGAGCTCACCGACGATATTGCCATCACTTCTCAGGCACAGGAGAATATCATGTTCGCTGTGGGAGAGATGTCCGAGTCGGCCAAGGAGGGAATGTCCTATGATCTTGATGAGCTCATTTTGAAGTGCTCTTTTAATCAGAAAGATTGTCAAATGGAACGGTAGGTGTTCGGGGTCAAATTAGTTAGGTACCAGGCTTGCTCGGAAATTTTCATTTTCGGAAATTTTGGAAAAATTTTTCCGAACCTTTTTCCGAAAAAAATTGGAAATTCCATTTTCCGACTCCGAGCAAGCCTGTTAAGTACCATGAATTTTCAGTGACTTCACTCTCCATTACGACAATACTTTCGGCAATTGTTACACTTTCAACTACAACCGGACCGCTGAAGTCGCATCACATCGAGCTGGAGCCAACTACGGGCTCCGGGTCCTTCTGTATGCTAATGTCAGTGAATACCTTCCAACAACAGAAGCCGTTGGATTCCGAATCACTGTACATGACAAACACATCGTCCCCTTCCCAGATGCATTCGGTTATTCTGCTCCAACAGGATTCATGTCCTCGTTTGGAGTCCGAATGAAGCAGTTCATCCGGTTGGAGCCGCCCTATGGACATTGTCGACATGGCGGAGAGGACTCCAAAACATATGCTTATCATGGATTTCATTATTCCGTGGAAGCATGTCATCGTAGTTGTGCTCAGAAGGTGATAGTGGAGGCTTGTGGATGTGCGGATCCAATGTATCCGATTGCGGAGATGTATGGGAATGAAACGAAGCCGTGTCAGGCTGTGAATATGGAGCAGAGAGATTGTCTAAGGAACACGACGCTGTATCTGGGAGAGTTGTACTCCAAGGGAAAGGAGGCAGTAATTCCAGATTGCTACTGCCATCAACCTTGCCAGGAAACCAACTACGAAGTCACCTACTCCTCGGCTCGATGGCCATCTGGCTCAGCGAAAGTCATGGAATGTCTACCCGGAGACTTTATGTGTCTTGAGAAGTACCGTAAGAACGCCGCCATGGTTCAAATCTTCTACGAGGAGTTGAACTACGAAACAATGCAAGAGAGTCCGGCGTACACGTTGACTTCAGTGCTAGCCGATCTTGGTGGTCTTACAGGATTATGGATCGGCGCTTCGGTGGTTTCTATGCTGGAGATTGTGCAACTGATAGGTATCACCTTAACGACATACGTGCAAGAGAAGCAAGAACAAAGGAAACCGTGAGTTTATTCTTTTTTTTGCATTTTCCTCCAAACCTTAGTTCGCTAAATAAATAACCAGACTAAAAATCTCGCTGCATGATTTTCGCATGGATTCACTACATCGACTTTACAAGTCGTGATCCATAAATTGCAGCTCCACATCGGCCCAATCTCAGCATTCTATTTATGGAGCTTCCAGAGCCTCACTTCCCTCTCTGCATAAGAGCAGTACGACGTTAAGTGTGAAGGCTGATATACGATCAATGAAGTCGAATCATTCGTCGAAGAGTAAACAGTCAATTTTGATCGAGGATTTGCCGCCGGCTATACAGGTTAGTCCTTGAAGGGTGACCTTAAAGGCGCAGCATGGAAATTCGCAACGAAAAAGCGGTACTGCTTTCGAAGACTTTTCCACATAACTGAAAATTTTGAGTCTGTCGAAATTACAAATTTCTCGAGACTTTGGTCTTTGAAAGCTCGAAGAATGCCGCCTTTAGAGTGATTGTGCACTTATAAAGGTGCCGGGATCAACGAATCTCGGCAAATACTCAATTGCTAGTAGATCCTTGCTTTTTCTCAGTTTTCCGACTCAAAAACTGCAAATTTCAAAAAATGTGTGTTTTCGAGTGCTTTTACATTCGCAGTCTGTCCAAACTACACATTTCTCGAGACTTTGGACCCTAGAAGCTTCAGAAAAATTGTCTTTATGACAAAAATATTTTCCAGGAACAAAGCGACGACGAGGAAGAGTCTACAGAGTCCTCTCGAACGAATGGCTCGTGCCGCTATCTGGCTCCCGGTGAGGAGCTACCGTGTCTATGCAAATATCATGCGGATGGCTCTATCAAAATCATGAAGGCACTGTGTCCGGTGCATGGTTTTATGGTGCGGCGGAACTATGATTATAGGTGAGGTTTTGCTTGATTTTGGAGGGTTTTTAGCCATTTCAGGTTCAAAAACCTCAAATTTCAATCTAAAAAGTCCAATTTTCAGTGTCTCAAACAGTGAAGAGGAGGAAGTCGAGGATGAGGTTCATCTGGAGCCCGAGCCATTCTACACAGATCCCTATGTGCATCGGAAAAAGTGAGAGAGAAGTGTAGAAAGAGACGAATGGTTTGTTGTGGTACGCACCTAGTTTTTTTCTGTTCGTTAGAGCACTTTTATCTAGATCTTTCGATTAGAAAATAGGTTGTTTTGCCTCTTCGATTGGAGTTTTCTGGTTCTATCCTATCTGTTTTTTTTTAACCTTTTTTCCTTTCAAGCCCCTAAATGTTATTCCCGGGCTGTGCGGAAAAAAAAATTAATTTCAAAAAAACCGGTTTTCAGTTGTATTTTCAGATTGTTTTTACCGCCTTTTTACCCATTTTTCATTCAAAAAAATTATTTCTCGTTTCATTTTTCGCTTTGAAAAATTCGAAAAAAAAATTTTTTTCGGACCAAAATTTTCGAGAAAAAATTTTTTTTTTTCGATTTTTTTTCAAAATTTTTTTTTCGCACAGCCCTGATTCCCGCTTAATTCAAACAAATCCAACTCAATTTTTTTAGAAGTCACCCTCACAAAAAACACCACAGAAAATCGACGACAGTCGGCGATGAGGATCTTGCCATGGAGGCGCACAACGATCCCTCCACCACTCGACCAGTCTCTCCAGAGGAGCCATGATGTTGAAAAAAGGGTCCAAAAAATCAATAATCTCCTTTAATTAAATGTACGGTGCATCTCACTTATATGTATTAGCTGTTTTGTATTAATTTCTCAAAAAAAAACTTTCTAATATTTTTTTTTAATTTCAAAAATTCAAAATTCACACACGTTGTTGTCTTTCTCATTCTCTGATACAGGTTGTTAATTTTCGTTTTTTTTTCACGCAATAAATATTGCCTTTCTTGATAGTTGTCATGGTAACCGAGGTGGCCTAGAAGGGGATTCCTAGGCCATGGCTCACAAGAAAATTCAGGATACGGGGGCCTAAAATCTCGTTACCTTTGCCACATTCTCCAGTGTCTCCCGGCCCATCACTTCGAACGGAAGCTTGTGAAGTCCATCGTTTCGGAGGAGGTACAACGCCACCACTGGTTGTTTTAGGTCCGCGTCCCAGCGCATTTCTCCTGGAAAATTACTGATTTTCAGGGGAAATTTTTAGTTATTTTCAGAAGATTTTCAGTGTTTTCTAATGATTTTTAGAGTTTTTATCACTGAATTTATATACTATTCTCTAGAATTTCGAGACGATTTCAGTAGAAGCTGATTCAAAAATTTGGGAATTTTGAGCTTTTTTACACCAAAAAGTCGTCCTCCTTATTCGATTTTTTCCCTATTATCTATGCTTTTAGAGACGATTTTTGATAACTTTGAGACGATTTCAGTAGGTTTTCGACTCAAAAAGAGAAGGTTTTCGGATGAGTTTGAGTCAAGTTTAGGCACTTTTCTTTAGAATTTTAGCTGAAATTTTCAGCTTTTTCCAGAAAAAATTAGAAGAATATAGTGAGATTCTCCATAAACTCCCTTAGATTTTGAGCTTTTTTCCCTGCGAATTCGGGACTAATTTCAGCCCAAATACTATACTTTCTACTAGATATTGAGTCTGTTTTCTCTAAATTCAGAGGTATTTTTTCCGAATTTTTGGCTGATTTGATCTAAAATCTGAAGATAATGAGCTATATTCTGTGGTTTTGAGGCTATTTTTACTTGAAGTTAATAATTTCCACTAGATCTGGAGCTAATTTTGATCATTTCCCGGAAGATTTCGCACTAATTTACATGAAAACCGCGGGAATTCTTTGATGACTGCGGAATATTGGCAAAAACTCAACTGTTATGGGGTGATCAACTTCGATGTTGTAACTGATAGTGTCTCAACTGCTATATTTGACTCTTCTGCTATGGATCTATAGCCATAGCAGTTAAGACATCAAAAGTGGCAAAAATAGCAGTTGATCACCCCTATAGCAGTTGAGAAATAGCAGTAGAGATAAGTAGCAGTTGAGTATCTACCCGGAATACTTTTACCGGAAATTGGAGCTACTTTTTTTTTGTTAGACCTTGCTACTCACTGAAAATTCTAGATTCTGGACAGTTTTCCATATAAAATGTCATTTTTAGGACTAAAATTCAAGTTTCAACACCAAAAATTCCTCACCCGTCTCCTTATCAAAAGTCAAAATGTATCCTTGCGAGGAGGAAGCATAGTGTTTGAATGGCCACGTGTTGACTTCTGGAAGTAGATGAGCCGAATAGTCATTGAACGTCGCATTCCACGTTTTTCCCCGATTATTCTCATCGAACATTGACACTCGGTACTCGGTTCGACCCAGGAAGATCGTACGTTTTTGATTGGCCGGACATATCCGGTCGGCCGAGGCTGAGGAGAGTGTTTCCGTCTGGAAAATGGGATTGTTTTGTCGATTTGAAGAAGGCTTTCTGAAGTTTTTCTTGCCGGATTCAGTCAGAAGGCATTAAAGGCGCAGCGTGGGTCTCGCCACGAGTTTCATGTTGAAGACTACACTAATGTCGTGGAGAGAACTTTCCAAAATGAAAAAAAAACATTCTGACGACAAAGATATAAACTTGACACCGGTATTTTTTCGAGTTTAAGGCGTAATCATAAAAACACGCGGAATTTTTGACGCTTTTTTATGGGAAAAGCAGTGGAAAAACTCCGAAATTCATCTAAAAACTTTAGTAAAACGCGTGCGCCTTTAAGGTAAGCTCCCTCATCTGTCCTAGATTTTTTGTTCATTTTTCATCAAAATTGGTCAATTTCGGCACCTTTTTTGTGAATTTTTGGTGTGGATCCTGACTAAAAACCTGATTTTTGAGCATTTTAAATAAAAAACGCTGAATTTTGGTTGGATACTCAACTTTTATGTATCTCAACTGCTATTTCTCAACTGCTATATTTGATTCTTCTGCTATCGATCAGCTGCTATTTTGGCTACTTTTGATGTCTCAATTGCTATGGCTATAGCAGTTGATCCATAGCAGAAGAGCCAAATATAGCAGTTGAGACACTAGCAGTTACAGCATAGTAGTTGAGTATCTACCTTATTGGAAGCCTTTTGTCCGATGAAGGCGCAAATTTTCTCACTTTTCGTTGAACTTTCATTAAAATCAATTAATTTTGACACTTTTTTTTTGAATTTATGGTGTGAATTCTGTCTAAAAATGCGATTTCAAATCGTTTTTCTACAATATTTCCCCCCAAAAAACTTACTTTAATGCCGGTCATCGGATCAATGGCAAACCAGACGTCCTTCTTACTTCCGGCGTACAAAATCCCATCGGTTCCCTTACAAGGCGACGCCTGAACCAGCTGAGGGATACTGAACGGAAGTTTTTTCAGCGAACTATTTTTCAGCACGTATAACGATCCGTCGATGGGGTTCGGAAGGAATGTGAAGCCCTGTTTTACAGACGACGGTGATCGGAGCACCGGTTCTGGAAAAAAAATTTTTTTTTTTTGAATTTTTTGGTAAAAAAAAAGCAAAAAACCTTCTTGAAGCGTCCATTTTATATCTCCAGTCATGGCGTCCAACGCTCTTAACTGCCCATCGATTGTGGACACCAGAATTGTGGCTGAATCGTCATTTTCTATGGTTTTTTCTCCCTAAAAATCAAAAAATTGAACAATTCGCCTTCAAAAAATATTTTTTCCACTAAAAACTAAAAAAACTTGCATTGCGATGAGCTGGAGAGCCGCTTCGTACCCCTGATGTGAAGAGTAATAAGAAGAAAATTGTGTATAGATGGAATAACACTTTCATTTTGCTCGTTTTGTTAATATTTGCGAATCTTCATGAAGCTTTGCTGAAAAAATTGCGAAAAATCGATAATTTTTAGTTCCACATGTTCGAATTTACGTATTCACAAACAAAACGATTGCGAAATGACTATATTTGTTTAGAATTAATGTATGTGAAAGTAAAGCAACGTAGTATAATAAAAAATAGTGAGGTACGGTGTGCAATCTGCCAAAAGCACTGAGTCCGCAATGACACCGTGGTGATGATTGCGTACGGATGTCGACCGTAGCCTCATGGGAACGTCGCGCCAATGCTGAAGTTTTCAAATTTTCAGCACCGGATTCGCGTCGGGTTTTCGGGGTTTTTTGGGTGGATTTTTTGCGAAATGGAGAATTCAAGCTTGGAATTTTAAAATTTTTAGGGTTTCCGAAGCTTTTTTTATTGTTGAGAGTGATTTTTTGGTGTCGAAGTTTTACTTTTGTTTCCGGTCAGTTTTGTGGGTTTTTCCTTTGATTTCATCGCTTCAAAAGCTGATTTTCTGTTATTCTGGCTGTTCTGAATTGAAATTTTGAAATTTTGAAGACCAGAATCGTTATTTTCTTTAAAAAATCTTTTTTTCTGACAATTCCCCGATTTTTCTCAGTTTTCCGGAATATTTCGCTCTAAAAATACTCCAAAAGTCGGTTTCCGCTGAGGAATAAAAACAACTCAAACTCCAGAAACTTCTGGAAGATTCTAGCCTTTTTTCCTTGGCTTGCATTCCAGTTTGGATTTTTTTTCTACGCTTCCAGAATATTTTGATCCAAAATTCAGGTTTTTGGTGAAGAATGAGGTCGAAATCCACGTAAATACTTCCAATTTCGGCTATTATCGATTTTTCTGAAATTTCAGAAGCTTCTGGAAAAAAATTCAAATTTCAGAATTTTCCGGAAAAAAATTTCTGAAAATTCTAGACTTTTTTCCTTCGTAGTCATCTCAAAGTCGGCGGTTTTTTCACGTTTTCAGACTATCTAAAATTCAGGTTCCTGACGAGAAATGAAGAGGAAATTAGATCCTTCCATTTTCGGCTATTATCGATTTTTCTGAAATTGCAGAATATTTCGGAAGATTCTAGACTTTTTCCCTTCAATTGTCATCACGAAGTCGGTTTTTTTTTGCGATTCAGGCTATTTTGATCTGAAACTCAGGTTCCTGACGAGAAATACAGGTCAAATATTGATTTTTCTGAAATTTCAGAAGCTTCTGGAAAATTCTAGTCGTTTTTTCTCCACCCACTGCATTTCCCAGCAAATTTTGTTCTTCAAAAAAAATCGCCATTTGATCTTTTGGTCTCCCGCACCAGACTGCTGATTCATGAATATCTGTTTTGTTCCGAATGTTTTCGCAACGTCTAGAACGGTTTTCAATGGTCAGATTCACCGTTTTTCTACACTTTTCGATCTCATATCGCTTGAAGTTAGCACTGATTTCCTATTCCTCAGCAAAAAATGACGTGCGTAGACCATTCACTATCAGTTGGCATTTCGCCAAACTGGCAAATACTGAACTGCTATTGTGATTATCAACTGCTATAGCTTATGTCTCAACTGCTATATTTGGTTCTTCTGCTATGGATCAACTGCTATTTTCGGCACTTTTGATGTTGAGTTGAGTATCTACACGCCAAACGTCCTTCCGAGTTTTCAAATAAGTTTGAAACCAAAACTCGTGGAATGTGCTGGTAAACCGATCTGAATGCACTTTTAACTCGAAAGTTTTCAACGTGTTTGTGAATGTTGACGTTTTCTCTCTCTTCCCCTCTCTCGCCTGCAAACAAATCGCCCCGGGCCGCAGAAAAAAAAACGATGAAAAGAGAGAATCGGACAGTGCTGAGAAATCGCTATGCACTTTTCGTGGCGCGTTTTGTATACGCAAACTTTCTTTTTTTGCTGTCTCTCTCTGTGAAAGCAATTTGTCAAACCACTCAGTACCGTTTCACGCCTCTTGCAAAGAATGTACAGATTGAAAGGTGTAGGACAGCAGCTTATCAATATAAATTGAACTCGTCCAAAAGTTTGAAGTTTTCTTATTTTATAGGATTATTCTTGTGAAGAAAAAATGGTTTAAAGACTTTTTTTTCATTTTTGTACCCAACGGTTTTTCGCAGATCGCTGCGAGACCCGTGCGTCTATTTACGGCGGGAACTTAAAATTTCTAATTTTTTAACGAGTTTTCTTCATTTTTATGGCATTTCTAAGGTTTTTTCTGTACATTTGAGCTCTGTTTGCTAATCAAAGTTATCATTTTTCAGTAAAATCTGATAAGAACAAAAAAAAAGTTTTTTAATGTTGATTTTTCCACATTTTTTGTCATTTTTTGACAACCGTGAATAAGAAAAAAAAAGTTTTTAAATCAATTTTTTTCTAACGTGAATACCCCTTAAAGGTCATCTAAATCCATCATTTCCCCCACTGCTTTTTTGTCAGATTCTTGAGTTCGATAAGATCAAAAGACGTTGTTGCACTTTTCCTGAGGACCCCAAAGAGAAAAGAGAAGTTTGACCTTTTGCTCTAACTGATATATTTCATGGCGTCTCCGAGAAGAGTTTTCCTTCCGATTCATCACTTCTTTTTTGCAACCGCCTCACTTTGCCGGGTTTTGTGAGTGAGAGACACGTATGCGCATGCGCTCTCTCATTTTCCATCTCAACTCTCTGTCGTCTCTGCCACTTCCTACTATCTCCGCCACCCCCCGCTTCGTCCTATCGATTCATCTCTCCCTCCTCTATCGGTGTTGGCGGTGGTGGGGTGCCCTCGCCATGTCGGCGCGACGCCGGTCCTTTCCTTTTTTTTGCAATGTGTCCCCTCCCCTAGTTGGGAGACGACGCGCTCCTCACCCCCAGTCCCTTTTCTCTTACCCCCAGGGTGCCCCTGGCGTGTCTTAGATCACATAATTGAACTCTTTGAGTCCCAGAGCTCCGCGCTCCTTGCTCCTTTTTCTGCGGTCCTGTGCGCCCCATTGGGTACCTAATCTCCCGATGAACTGTGGACGATCCTAGACAAAATAACAAATCGAATCTAGTCATTACTGTTTGCTGACTCTGGAAAAAAAAACAGAGAAAAGTCAAATAATAACAGAGCTCTTCTGAGAAGAGCTGGTTCTCGACGATTTTTGTTCGATCATTCGTTCTGCATGAAGCCATAAAAGTTTCTTTCCTCAGCAATGGTTTCGGCTTCAAAAACCACGGGTTTTTATCGCTTTTTTGGTTTAAATACATCTAGAACAAGCCTAGATTCATCGGACTGAAGGCTTTCGATAGGGTAGATACTCAACTGCTATAATTGGCTCATCTGCTATGAATTCGATAGCAGTTGAGACACAAAAAATGGCGAAAATAGCTGTTGATCCATAGCAGAAGAGCTGAATGAGCCAAATAGTCACTTTTGATGTCTCAATCGCTATGGCTAAAGCAGTTTATCCATAGCAGATATAGCAGTTGATCACCCCCCATAGCAGTTAAGTGTTTGCCTATTGATTGGTTTCACCACGATCGAAATTTCCTACTGTAATAAGTGAATCACTCCTCTATTTTTAACTTGGGGAGCAGAGAACATCTCATCTTCTGCTGCAATCCCTGGCTCCCGGAGCCATGGCACGATCATCTCCTCCTCTCCTCTTCTCCCCGATTGCTCAGAATTGCAAAATTGCAATATCTTTCAACACACCACACTCTTTAGCAACCGCTTATATTCCAATGGGATGATCCTCCAAGCGACGCCGCACTCACATACACACAACTGCCACTCCCCAAAGCTATCCGATTTCAAAAAGAGGTCAGCTGTGGTGGTAGTAGTGTATGGAGAACGACGACGCGGAATTATCATTTCCGTTCTTTTTGTGAGTCAGGAACAAAAATGATAACCGCATTGGCTCCCCGCTTTTTGCTTTCAATATGTTACGGTTATTGTAATATGACGTGTGATCAACAAACCAATGCGGGTTGTAAATCACAACGTCCTCTTCCTCCCTTCTCTTCAATCATATATCTCCGATATGTATCTGATTGTGAGATACAATAATGGGGTATTCCCCCGTTCCATGATCCATTATTTCCTTCTTCGAACACTAATAGGATTATTCATGTTTGGAAAAAATGATTTGACTGTCAAAAAATGTGAAAAAAAATCAACATTTTTCCAAAGCTTGTTAGCTGATCGCTGCGAGACCCGTGCGTCTATATTGCAAAGTAATCATTGGATTCGCAATACGCGCTTAAATTCACAGAAAAACCTTAAAAATACCATCAATATGAAGAAAATCTGTTAAAACATGAGAATTTTTGAACTACCGCCGTAAATAGACGCACGGGTCTCGCAGCGATCAGCGAAAAACCGTAGGAAAAAATTCCAAATTTTTTGACATCCGTGAAGAAAAAAAAAGTTTTTAAAATCATTTTTTTCGAACATGAATAACGCTCCTTCGAACACTAAAGTTCAAATTTTCTTCTTCCAAAGAAAGTGCAAAAAACGTGTTTCCTCCTATTCGGGGTGGCCTGTCCTACCGAAGAACAAAGACCCATTTATATCCAAATGGGCCCTCTCCACCTAATTTATGCGTGTACGCGGCCGGCGTACGTACAACCTTGTCAATATACAATGTGACAGTGCACTTTTGGTATCTACACAGACAGAGACGTCGTGTTGGTTATCAGACGCCCGGCTCATTATCGTTTATTCGACTATAAAGAGTGAGAGGTAGAGACGCTAGGTGTGTACAATTCGCAACATTTTTGGGTAGAGCACATACCCGTGATAACAGAAGAAGAGGCTGTGTGTGCGCACCACTCAACTCATCTTTATTCGTTTAGAGAGGGGAGGAGGTGAGCGCAGGTAGTTGGTCCAAGATTGTGTTGCACTTTTGGAGAGGCATTGGTCAATTCTTATCAGAATTTTTAGTCTGATTGTTAGACCCCCCATGTTTTCCTGTTTTGCAATAATATAAAAGTTGTTTATGACAACCTGAATATGTCTATATTTTGTTGGAAACCTCGTGAAACTCCCGAGTTTTAATACCCGATTTTTCATAAAAATCGAGCTTTCGAAGTTTTTCCCCACACCAATTCCGCTGATCAGTATTGTTTCACCAGCTTTCAACAATGTTTTTCATTACAAAATGTGTGGGGAGCCTGCTGATCAAATACAAACATATTTTAATCATGATGTCCTTGTATTCATTTAGTTAGTGCATTTGACAACGTTGCTCATCAAAGTTTGATTTTTGGAACTCCGCCAGTTTTTTTCCAGTTCAGAAGAGCACTCTTTCATACTGAAAACTGGCGGCAACTAGAAATTTTCAGAAAAATAACTGAAAATCACATACTTGTGACGGGCCGGGCCGAGCCTTCCCAATTCCCAGTAATTTCCAAGGCCCGGCCGGGAAAATTACCGCGAATTTTAAAAAGTCGAAAACAATTTTCCAACTTTCGTGCACCAGGGTTATATTGAGCAAAAAAACCTCCGGACCTCGCCGGACCGGGCCGAAATTTCAAAAGTATGATTATACTTGTCAACAACCAACCTAACCTATTGCAATATTACGCAATAGACTTATTATAATTTGAGCCCCGACAAAGATCAAAACTTCTGCGTAAAACCTTCAAAAATTAGGTGTCACGCGACACACCTAGACATGTCCCTGTCTGGTGTGAGTCTCTTTGTCTACCACCATCTATCACATGTGTCTGGCCTGTGTGAAAATTTGTGTGAGAGGCGATGAAGAGGAGAAGGTCGTTAACATTTCAAGGTTCTTCTTCACATCTCGACAGATAGATAATACGCATGTACTTCGCATCTGTCTATCTTCGCAAGAGAGATTTCTAAATCCGTTTCCTCCATGATTTTTCTTCCTCGCTCCCCTCCAAGAACTTCCTTGTTCGCTATCTCTCTCCTGCGCTATCATCTCCGGATATCTCGAGAGTTAATGATAGAAAAAGATATGAATATATCACATCATCATTCTGGAAAATCATCAGAAGACAGAGCGAGCGGCCCGGGCAAAAAGAGAGCCTTGATCCTTTGAATGTCCCCTCTCTCTTCTCATATCTCTCTCTCTTCCTTTAGTCGGTATCCTCCGTCCGCTGCCCTCGTTCTCATCTCTCCGTCGTCTCTCCCCTAGTCCAAGGCCTGGGGGAGGGCACGGGCAGTGTATGAAGAGAGAAGAGAGGCGAAAAAAGGTCTCCATCTCCTCCCCCAGCGGCCCCGCGGGGCGCTCGATGCCACATGCCGAGTGTGTTTTACCGTTCGCTCCTCGTGTCTGGTTTTTTGTGTTTTCTGTATTTTTGTTGGCGCGAGGATGGAGGCGCCAAAAGAAATATTTGAAAGCTGGCAAATTTCGAAATGTTTTGTGTTTCGACATCTTGCTATTTCGGTAGATACTCAATTGCTATGAAATCTACTGCTAGTGTCTCAACTGCTATATTTGGCTCTTTTGCTATGAATCAACTGCTATGGCTATAGCAGTTGATCCATAGCAAAAGAGCAGATTCTAGCAACTGAGAAATAGCAAAAGATTTGCTATCAACTGAGTAATTGCCAGCTACTTCTTGTTCATAGAACAAAACTTGTGATTTTGAAATATAAAAGTTCATCGAAACCTAGGTAACCTATCACGAGTGCTTATGTTGTTTGCCTCGAAACACTCATATTATTGCAAAAAACATTGGTATAAACACCAGTTGTTGTTGCTGGTCATATATACTTACCCACTATAACTTCATAACGGCGGATCTCTATATACATGTTGAGTGCAAAGTATTCAATACGACCTTGATCCGTCTTTTTTTCTATCTTCTTGATGTGAAATTACGAGGTTCTCAGTGAACCACCTGTTGCTTCGGATGACGGCTCTCCGGAGCCATTAGTTTTTTAGACTCTCTCTTTCTCCCCATCCGATCTATCCAGATGCACTGGATGCACTAGAAGTGATTGATCTTTTTCGATTTTTGATTTTTTTTTTCGTTTCCTCCTTGAAGGAGGCTCCTCCATCTCAATTTTGATCCCACCAACTCAACAGTGCTTCTTTTTTTAGAACCACACCATCCCCACCTTTTATGTATAGCACGTAGCACACACAGCAATGGAAGTGTCAACGTCATACTGTACACCTGCCGTCAATTTTAAGTACGGCAGCTTCCAAGAATCATCAGACACATCGATGCGGGAAGATGACTTGTTTCGGATGGGCAGCTACCATTCTCAAGGGTACTACGCCGATGGAGCGCATCTTGGTAGGGCATTGGAGGGGCTCCGCGGCACTTCGAGACCGTTTTGAAAAAAAAATTCGAAAAAAAAATTTTTTTTCAAAAAAAAAAGTTTGAAAGTTTATTTTGTTCTAATTTCCCAGAAAATCCATTGAAATCGAGTCAAAACGGTTCCGAAACGTCGCGGAGCCCTCTGACGAGAATTCGGGTGCCTAACTCCAAATATCCAGACTTTTCAGATGGTTCCGTCGGAGAAGAGGACGAGGAGACGTCGTCGGGCAGCGGTGATCAGCAGATGGAGTTTGAGGAGATGGACGATGACGACGCCGCCGCCGCAGCAGCGTTCGAAATGGAATCCTCGATGACAGAAGAGCTGGTGGACGAGGATGAGTTTGAGGAGGAGGACGAGGAGGACAACGATGAGTGGACTAATCAGAAGCGGACAGATAATCAGGTAATGGATCCTGGAATTTTGGGATCTTCTCATCTGAAATTTTCTAGAATAGCGTCGCCTATTACGCCGCAATGGAGATGCTCCGCATCCGCTTCCCATTCCAATCAATATCCATTCGAATCTCAGATTTTTGTTGTCTTCAAGAGCAGGTAAGAGTGGGGGATTACTGTTACTAGATGAGTCGGTCGGGGCTATTTGCATACCCTTTTGTTGTTTTTGTCGTGTTTCTCTGCGTCTCTTGCTCCCTCACGCACTTCCAAATGACAGAAAAATAACGATCTTTGTATCCACACTTAATCGGTCTTTGTTGTATATTGAGAAGGGGCGCGAATTTCAAATGTGTCTCTGTCTGTCTCCAGAAGACGTCGCGTTGCACTTTGGATGCACTTTTAGTATTTCTTCCTGCGCGCGTTTCGGTTTTTTTTCGCTCTGTGTATGTTGCGGTTTTATTTGGATTGAGACAGAGAGAGGGGAGACCGAATTTGTGTGTATGTTTGCCGAACTTTTCACCACAATCATCGCTCGTCTGACTCGTCGAGTCAATTTTTGAGTTGTGTTCTTTGGAAATGATGTCTAGGGGAAGGAAGAAGAACTCTGAGGAACATGAGGTCTAGTTAGACTGAGCAATTTGGCCCTAGAACTCCAGGGTGTAGAGCTCTAGAGCCCTTAGTTCAAAAGCCCAGAGCTCAACGGCTCCAGAATCCTGACTTACAGGCTTACAGAGCTCTAGAGCTTCCAGAGCCTCAGTTTTCTAAAAAAACAGTCCTCTAGAACTTTAAGATCGAGAGCCGAGAGATCCTCGAGCTCCGGACCTCAAGGCCCGCTAGGTCAGGTCTACGAAGCCCCTCAAGAGCTTAGACCTTCAGAGCTCCGCGCTCTAGCTACAAGAGCCCCAGAAACCCGAGTTTGGAAGCTCGAAAATTCTAGAGCTCCTCTCTTCATCTCCCGATCCACACAGCTCCAAAGCCCGGAACGGCAGATCTCATTGCCTTAGGGCTCCAGAGCCATAGAGCTCCCATAACTCGCAGGTGCAATTCAACAAGCTCTCCTCAGCTATTGCTCATTATAAGCTGAGCTTTTTCATAACACACACTTCATGACAAACATCCTCCGTGTGCGCATAGCACCGCGCGGCGTGAAGTTGTTGTTTGTTATTGTTCACCAAAAGAGTTTTGACGAGAAAATTAGTCGCCTCTAACGAGTCAACATCATCATCATCATCACCATTTTCCTCCTCTCCATCGCCCCTTTCAGGGGCTTCTTCTAGTCCTCACTGCGCACTCTCTCTCCCTTCTCTCTCCCTCTCTTTTCTCGGACATGGCAGAGCGCCAAAAAGAGAGAAAGATCGAGTAAAAAGCGGAGAGCGTTCGGTGCCATGTACCGGGTAGCAGAGCGGCGGGCTCAGGCTCCGGGGGCGCAGGGAGCGAGAGAAACGAGAGAGTGAGAGGAAGGCTGGCACGATGCCAAGCTAAGCATTTTATGCAGTGCTTAGATTTCTTGTTGTTGAAAATACATAAGAGGTGTGTGCATGGGATTAGGAAGCACATAATATGAATATCATGAGATATGCGTGCCAGGGGGACATGGAGATTATGAAAAACAAGGCAAGGGGATTGGAGCAAGAGCTCGAAGAAAAGAGCCGTGCCCTTCTATTAGAGGTCTTCAGAGATTCCAGAGGGACTGGAGCAGCTAGATTTTTTATAAGAAGTTCCGGTGACATTGAAGACTCCAGAGATTCGAATCTCCTTCAAATTCCAATGGTGTTCCCCTTCCGCCTCATCACACTCATCATCATCATCAAACTACCATATCCTTGGATTCCACAAACAAAGGCCGTTCGAGAACATTCCAGGGTCGTCGCCTTCTTTTCTGAGACCTCCGACGCCGCCGCGCCATCTCCTTCTCGTCATCCTTTTTTCATCTTATTTCTTATGTGTGTGGGCAGCTGCGCCACCAGTTCAGGGTCATCTGGTAGTAATGAACTGGTTTTTTTCTCTACACATTTCGAATCGAAGGGTAAACGTGCGCGCGCAGTTTTCGCGCACGCACCCACATCGCATATTCTTCTAGAAAATAATTCGGATGATTTGGAGGATATCTGGTGGAGGAAAAGAAGACGGGGGAACACCCTGGAGCAGCAACTGACGTGATCGTTGATCGGCTATTGATGGGCGAACATATATACATATTATTACAACAAAAAAATTGCGCGAACAGGGGTCAGGTGGAAGGAGGAGGGGAGGGTGATCTTTTGATCTACGATTTGGAGTGTGTAGTATGAACAGAGCGAGGAAAAAGTGGGGGAAAAAGAACTGAAAAGCGAGATTGTCGTAGAATACAGTGTCGAGTCCGCAAACACCCAAAAAATCTGAACATCATGCTGAAATGTCGTAAGATTCGGTGTCAAATCTGTAATCACAGAAAATGACACTTAAAAGTCTCAAAAAATCGGAAAAAACTGAATTGTCGTCAGATATAGTGCCATGTCCGCAAACACCCCAAAATTTAGGCAAAACGCCGAATCTGGCATAGAGGTGCTTGCAGACTTAACGTCAAATTTTACGACAATTCCGTTTTTGGGCCAAAAAAACTGGATGATTGTCGTAAGATATAGTGCCAGGTCCGCAAACACTTTAAAAAACATCGAAACTGACACCTCCACGACAAATTACAGAGCCCCAACCCTTCAGAAAAGCTACAAAATCCCCAAAATCTAGCCTAGAAACTGAACTGTCGTAAAATACAGTGCCAAGTCCGCAAACACCGAAACAACAAAAATTTTCAGGATCTTCTAAACGACACAATGATCGACTTCTACCTGAATCACATCGTCGAGCACGTCCTACCGGACAGCAGCGGCTCAAAAGTCACCGTACTTCCATCGCTCTTCTGGCACAATCTCTCCCTTCGGCAACACGCATTCGACTCAGACGACGAGAAGATGATGTCCGATGAGCAGAAGATGGATCTGAAATTCGGAGATTTGCATGACTTTGTCGCCGATTTCGATCTCCAAGACTTTGATTATATTGTGGTGCCTGTGAATGAGTGGGAACACTGGTCCCTGGCTGTCATCTGTCATCCATTCACAGCTCAAGCGCGGACTGTCATTTTCGACTCGCAAATCACTGCGGATTTGAATAATCTTCAGAATATGGCCACGTTGATCGAGTCGTTCATGAAGTATTCCTACGAGAAACGTACCGGAAGTGTGATGCCGTACGCTTTGCCGTGCGTCTTGCCACAGCGAATGCCACAACAGCAGAACAACTTTGATTGTGGCGTTTTTATTGCCGAGTTCGCCAGACGCTTCTTGTTGAGCCCGCCGAAAGATGTGAGTTTTCATCTGGACGGGGAGTTTTATTCTGAGCAATTGAGGGCGGATTTCAAGAGGATTCGCCTATTCAGAGCCCAAAAATAGTCTAAATCGGCCTGAAATGGTCCGAAAACATTCAAAATGACCTGAAGCTTTATTCTGAGCAATTTGGGCACATTTCAGCCTATGTTGGCCAAAATACCGAATTTCGCCCATTAAGAGCCCAAACCTGTCAAAACTGAATTTTCATCTGGACCTGGATTTTTATTCTGAGCAATTATCGAATTTTTGGCTCTTTTTTTAAATCATTTTTCGCCTAAATCCCTCGATTTTTCTTAGTGTTAGAGGATTTCAGAGTCTGAATTAGTTTGAAATGGCCCGAAATTCGGAATGACTGAAATTCCCATTCTATTTTGAGCATTATTGGATTTTTGGCTGGTCTGAGCCATTTTTGGTCGAAAACCATGGTTTTCGAGCTCAAGTTTGTCTAGGTTTGCTGAAAAATTTGTCAAAAATCCCAAATTGCTCAGAATAAAGTTGCGATTTACGGAATCTCTTTTTCTTAGGTCCAGGACGCCTAGATTAGCTTGAATTAGGTAGATACTCAACTGCTATAGATGTGATCAACTGCAGTGTTGTAACTGCTACATTCTCAACTGCTATATTTGGCTCTTCTGCTACGGAATTATAGCCATAGCAGTTGAGACATCAAAAGTGATGAAAATAGCAGTTGATCCATAGCAGAAGAGCCAAATATAGCAGTTGAGACACTAGCAGTTGAGTATTTGCCCTTGAATTAGGCTGAGATAGCATAAATTCCAAGATTTTTAACCGAAAACCTCTCAAAATCTAGCCGAAACCCGAAAATGCTCAGAATAAATTAGAGATTCCTCGTGCGCCTTTAAACCACCGATCTAAACTCCGCCCCTTCTTTCAGCTCGACAATTTCGACTTCTTCAAAGAGTACCCGGACTTTTCCACCGCCACAAAACGTGCCGAAATGCAACGTGTCGTTCTGTCTCTCTCGACGAACCGTGCCCGTTGGCGTCCTCTTGTCGAACTCCTCAACGGCTATAACACCGCCGCACCGCATCGTGCTCTCTAAGCATACCGCCCCTTCAACACGTCTCATTCAAAATACCCCGGTTCCTTTGACCGTTCTGTCCTTCTTTCCTTTTCTTTTTTCGCCCATTTTGACTCTATTTTATTCTGAAGAATTTGTATCTTTGACGTCAGAATTCTAGGTCATTTGGGCACCCATTTGTTCTGTTAACCCGATTCACTTCACAAAAAAATCCCGAAAAAAATCTGAAAAAAAATTATTGATTACCAAATTGTTGCCCCCCTTTTTGTCCCCTTGTTACTCTGTTTTTCCGTTAACCACATTCACTTTTTTTTACTGCTGAAATGTTCTCGTTGAACTATTTATTTTCGGCCTTTTTTGTCATTTTTTTCTATCCGCCCATCAGTTTTTCGCCCCGCCCCCTGGCCCCCCTCACCGACCCTTCCCCAGACCCCTCCATCCAAAAAAACAGGTGTTTTCAAAGTCTCGCGAGTCTTTTTTTGCCCTTTTTCCATCAACTTTTTTCCCTACGGCGCTTCTTATAAGTATTCCATCATGTGTGTTTTAGAGTTTTTTGGCTGGAAATTTGACTGAAAATCCGGGATTTTTTGTTGAAAAATGACGTTTTTTAGCTTGAAATTTGGCTGAAATTTTGGGATTTTTTGCTGAAAAAATTACTTTTTTAGCTGAAAATCCCATTTTAACGCTGAAAATCCCAATTTCCTTCCCAAAAACTCTAAGCACTATAATCGGATTTTGCTTATATTTCATCTCTAACACCTCCACATTTTTCGCTGTTTTTCTCCATTTTTCGCCCCCTAATACTGTTGCCCCCTGCCCCCTATTCACTTTCTCCTCCAAGGGAAGTTCTGGGTATTTTTTGCCATCAAATGCGCCCAAAAACTGTGTCGGAGGATATTTTTGGAGTTTTAGCCTAAAAATTCCAGATTTTTTGGGCCTAAAAACCCCAAAAAAAATCCCCCGACACAGATTTCGTTGTTTCGTTGTTCACCATCCGTTTTTGTGTAGTTGTCTGAGAGATTTGTGTGTTTTTCCCCAAAAAATGTGTTTTTTTCAGAGATTTTTTTTGGATTTTTTCCCAAAAAAATTCAAATAATCCTCTGAAAACGCCTCGTTGTTACCTAAAAACCTGTACATTTTTTGTTGGGTATCCGATTTTTTCGTCATTTTTTACCCGGGTTTTTTGTGGGATTCTGGATTTTTTCGCCTTTTTTCCAATGGTTTTTCGATCAGCGAACCTTGTTTTTTGTTTTGAGTAGCTGGTTGATGAGCCTTTAAATTTCAAATTTTTTTTCAAAAAATCCATTTTCCCGCCAAACCTTCCCGGCAAAAAAAATTCAAAAATTTCGGTGCATTTTCTTCATTTTTTGTTATCCCTTCTTCTCAAGTCTCCTGCTGCCTTCTTCTTTTCGAAATAATTTGTTTTGAGCCCCCGCCCTCAAGCCCCGCCCCCTTGTTTCCATGACCGGGATCGGTCCCGCCCCCCACATCTTGTTATATTTATAATTTTTCGCACCTCCCTTTAAAGTTAGCGCCTCCCCTCTCTGTCTCTCGGTTGATTGGATTATCCATATGGGTCGTACCTTTTTTGATTTTTTCCCACTTTTTTTTGATTTGGTAATATTATTTTTTTTTGTCATTTGTCTTTTTCCCATTTTTGACACCATGTTATTCGTTTCCCTCCCCCGTTATTTCCTCCCATCCCTCCGAAAATCTATTTTTGTGTGTGGTTCTCATATTTTTAGATTACTAGGGTTCCCCCATTCATTGTTCTTCTTCTTTTTTCTGGGTAAGCAGCTTTTCAAAAAAGCTATTCCCGTTTTAAGAGAGACAATAAACTGTTGATTCAATAATAATTTTTGGGTTTTTTGAATGGCAGGAAGTTGGAAAATGCGCTCTAATTGGAACCAATTGGGTGGAAAAAATTCGAATTCGCGCCCGATCGGGGTGTGCGGCAAGTGCGTTCCACGAAACTTCAGCCAAGTTTTCGTGTACCCCTTTCAAATGAAATTCGATGTGTTAGAACAAATTAATTATTTGAATTCCCGCGCGATTAATTTTCTAAACTAGTTTAGAGCTCGTGTACCCCGCTCGGACAAAACTTCAGATTTTTGAATTCCCGCGCGATCGAGTTCGCAGGAAGTGCGCCCCACTGCAATCGCATATAATCCTGCCAAAAATCACGGAAAATCAGAATTCCCGCTAATTTTTACAATTTAGCCAGGGAGCACGTTTGCATTATCTCAAAAAATTAGGATTCGTGCCAAAATTGGTGATTTCGCAGTGGAGCGCATTTGCGTTGTAAAAAAGTTTGAAAATTCCGAAATTCCGCCAACTTTATGCGACTTAGCCGTGGAGCACGTTTGCATTATTTTTTTGTCGAAAAAAAATCGCAGAAAATTCGAAATTCCGCCAAATTTTTCAAGTTCGCCATGGAGCGAATTTTCATTTTTTTGAATAACCGAAATTCAAAAAAAAATACCAACGGAAAAGAAATACAACCGAGCTGATATGATGCAATATAAAACTCTCTCTCTATACACAAAAACGTACAAAAATTTTCAAAAAATCGAAAAAAACAAAATATCGATTAATCCTGAACAATAATCGGATCCGTCGACTCCACCGAATCATTGTCTGCTGCGCCTTGACTACCGTACTCCCCAGCGGAGGCGGCGGCTTCCGGTGCCAACGGATTGTCGAAACCTTCGTATTCGTTATGGGGGACCTGAAAATGTGAAATTTGGATTTTTGAAAAATAAAATTGGGTCTCGAGTGGAATTAGGTGGTGGTGGTGGGGTGCCCTTCAATAAGAGTTATTGTTTTGTAAAAAAAAAACTGAAATAAATCGGTTAATGAGTACTTAGAAAAACTGAAAAAATAGTGTGTATTTTTTTAAAGTGCGTATTTTTTTTTAGAAAAATCGATAATTTTTTTGAAAAACCTGTATTGATTTTTAAAAAGAAGTCATTTCCTGTTTCTCGGGGTGCACCACCACTTTATTCTGCAATTGTGTCTCTGTTAGAAGGGCACCGCTTCGGGGTGGTTTAAAGGCGCATGGGTCTCACCACGCTCGGGGAAATTCTTACTGTAGCTTTTTTTTTTTCGTTTCTTGATGGTTTTAAGGTCGTTTTTAGGCTGTTTTCAGACCAATTTTAGGTTAATTTCAGGTAAATTTTAGGCTCATTCTAGGCCAATTCCAGGCAAATTTTAGGCTGTTTTTAGGCCAATTTTAGGCTTTTCAGGAAAATATTCGGAAGATTCTGAACCGTTTCTAGGGTCATTTCAGGCTGTTTTCATGCCGATTTCGGTCTATTTTTAGGTGTATTGTGGACATTTTTTGGTAGTTTTCAGGTTCATTTCACACCAATTTAGGTAGTTTTTAGACCCATTTTAGGACAATTTAGGCCGTTTTCAGACCATTTTTAGACTGCTGTAAGTCAATTTCAAGCCTAGTGTTCAGGCTAAATTATTTTCAAGCCGGCGTCAGGCCGTTTTCCGGTCAAATGCATCCGAATTTTAAGAAAAATAAATTGTAAATGACTCGAAATTGGCCAAAAAAACTGGCTAAAATCGGCCCGAAATAGCCTGAAAAAGAGTTAAAGATGTCCTGAAAACTGCCTGAAATTGGTCTAAAAAGGTGGTTATAGACCTATTTTAGGCCAATTTCGGTAGATTTAAGGCTGGCTTTAGGCCGTTTTTACCCCAGGCCTTTTCACTCCGGTTCTAGGTCCATGTCAGGCTCTGAAATTGTCCCAAACCAACCTGAGAATACGATAAAGACAGCCTGAAAACCGCCTGAAATAGTCCTGGAATCGTCTAAAAATTGGCCTAAACCAGGCCTAAAATCCATCAAAAAATTGCCTAAAATCTCCTGAATTTGCATGAAACCAGCCTTACAACTAGCTGAATTAGCCTGGAAACGACCTAAAAATGGCCTGAAGCCGATACAGTTTGGCCTAAAATAACCCCTAGATCGGCTAAAAATCGGCTAAAAATCAGCTAAAAATTGGCCTGAAAACTGTTACCGTAAGAAGTTTCCGAGAGCGTGGTGAGACCTAAGAACCTCCATGCGCCTTCAAGCTAACTGGGGACTCTCATGAAAAAATGGCTCAAAAAACTAACAAAACTTGCCAAAACCTCTAATAAAAGAGCATGGCTTCTACTTACCTCCGCATCCCTATAAAGTACATAATGTTGAATCATAAAGATGATATCGAAGAAGATGGACACAAAACCGAGTCCGAATTTCACCGGATTCGCATAGAATGCCGACCAATCGGCCACGTTTATCGCCTGAAGGACCATTTGGAGGATGTCGAGGGAGCCGCCCGTGAAGTCCAACAATATGTTGCCGATCGACCAGCCGACTGTCGATTGACGGGTGTAGTTGAAGTAGGCCTGAAGGTTTTCGGAGTTTTTAGTAATAGAAAATTTGAATTTCCGCCAAAACTCAGAATTTTCGCCGTGGAGCGCGTTTGCATCACCCCGTTTTTCTGTGACTTGCTGTGGTGGTGCTTGTGTACTCGACGTTGTATTTAACGACAATGCATTGCCAGAAAAGTTGAATTCCCGCCGAAACTTGACAATTTCGCCATGGAGCGCATTTGCATTAACTTGCTAGCCTCAGGCCTGAGATTTTTGTGTGGGTGATTGCGGACTTGGCGCTATATCTTGCAACATTTCGTTCACAGAAAATTCAAATTCCCGCTAAACCTCAGTAATTTTGCCGAGGAGCGCGTTTGCTTTAGTTTTTTGCCTGCTATTCGTGGCGGTGGTGTTCGCGGACTTGGCGCTACATCTTACGACAACTCATTCACAGAAAATTTGAATACCCGCCAAAACTCAACGTTTTTTGCCGTGGAGCACGTTTGCACTAGATTGTTCGCCTGTGACTTTATGCGATGGTGTTTGCAAACCTGCCGCTTTAACTTACGAGAGTATATTATAGAAAATTTGAAATCCCGCTGAAACTTAACGACTTTGCTATGGAGCGCATTTGTTCGAATCCGCAATTTAAATCTAGTGTATCCGCAACTTGTCGTGACGGTTTTTGCAGATTTGGCGCTATACTTCACGACAGTTTTGCTTAAATTGAGCAAGTGCGCTCTACTGAACATAATTTGAACCACCGCGTATTCTAGCGCGTCCGCAATTTGTCGTGACGGTGTTTGCAGACTGGACACTATATTCTACGACAGTTCTGCTCATCTTGAGCAAGTCCTTTTCACTGAACATAATTTGATTCGCGCAATCTAGCGCGTCCGCAATTTGTCCTGGCGGTGTTTGCAGACTTGGCGCTATATTTCACGACATTCTTCCTATTTTCGTTGGTGAGAAGCAAGCGCGCTCTACTGAACTCAATTTGAATCGCCGCTCAATCTAGCGCGACCGCAGTTTCTCGTGGCGGTGTTTGCAGACTTTGCGCTATGCGCTCCCTGGACATAATTTGAAACACTGCGCGATCTAGCTTGAGGTGTTCGCGGACTTGGCGCCATATTTCACGACAAAAGTTCAAATTCCCGCCAAATCTCATTCCTCTCGGTGTTTGCGTACCTGCGGGAAATATTTACAACAAGTGACGGCCATCTTAATATAAGACAGGCTCGTCACAAAAGCCAAAATCGATATTTTGTTGAGGACGGTGGCGACGATGGAGCAGAAGCCAAAAGTGATCAAAACGATAATCAAAATGATGCATTTCGTGGAGACAGTCTGTTGATCCCTTTCGTAGAAGATACATTGGAGGATTGTGATGAAACAGGCGAGGAACGCGTGCACGGCGAACACGACGTCGTTTAGGAGGACCGGTGGAGGGGATCGCGGATTTTCCAGGGTGTAGATGGCCTGGAAGTAGGAATATAGGGGGATTTTGAGTCTAAAATTGGTGTCAAACGGTCTAAATTCTGAGTTTTTAGGTCAAGGAATAGTCTAGAAGGGTCTAAAACCACCCAGAACAGGTAGATACTCAACTGCTATTTCTCAACTGCTATGGGCATGATCAACTGCTATTCTGTAGCTGCTAGTGTCTCAACTGCTATATTTGGCTCTTCTGCTATGGATCAACTGCTATAGCCATCTAAATACTCACGTGCTTGCAGATCTTTTGCTATTTCTCATATGCTAGAAGTCACACTTTTGCTATACTGGATCTTTCGCTATGAAATTTTGCTCATCTGCTATTTCGCAAAAAGTTGCTATTTCTCATTTGCTAGAAAAATGGATTATTTGCTATAAATAGCTCAATTGCTATTGCAATTACAAAAGAGAAAATCGATAGCAAAAAATCAATGCTACTAGCAACTGAGAAAACCACTAGCAAATGAGTAACTCATTCTTTGGATATGAGGAAACGGAAAATAGCAAAAGAGCAACTATAGCAAAAGAAAAAATTCTAGCATGAGAAATAGCAAAAGATCAGAAAGCATATGAATGTTTGCCTATAGCCATAGCAGTTGAGGCATCAAAAGTGGCGAAAATAGCAGTTGATCCATAGCAGAAGAGCCAAATATAGCAGTTGATCACCCCTATAGCAGTTGAGAAACAGCAGTTGAGTATCTAACTTTTCTTAGGTTTAGGATGCTAAAAATGACTTGGAATAAGCTGGAAATGCTCGAAATTGCTCAGATTTGGAAATTAATACAGTAAGAACTTTCGAAGCGTGTCGAGACCTTCCCCCAACAACAGCATGCGCCTTTAACCATTCAAATTCACCTTAACATGACTATTATAATACATGAGCAAGTTGAAAATCGCATAGGCCCCGAATCCGACCAAATTCAACGCCAAGAAATCGAAATTGAGTCCGACGACACTTTTCCGTTTGAAATTTAAATACATTTGGGGGTAGAATGAGACACTCCACGCGACGAAATACGTCCATCCGACGATTTGAATCAGAATTGCCAACCAATGCGAACGGATTACTGTGATTCGAGAGTAGGCGCCGGATAGGCTGGAAAAAAGAGTGTTTTGTGTGAAAATTTGAAATTTTGGGGGTAGAAAGTGCGCTCTGTTGAGAAATTTGTTAACTTTGCTTCGTTTTTCGAAAGTGCTCGTGTAAGGGTTTCGTTAGAGCGCATTCGCTCTTCCCGCGCATGTTTTTTGAAATTGCGCGCCAATTTGCTGAAATTCCATTCCCGTATGTTTTTTTTGAAATTGCGCGTAATAATCTTGTTGATGGAGCGCAATTGCTTCAACTTCAATTTCTGGCGACTTGTTTTTTGAAATCCCTCGTGAAAAACGCTTCAATGGAGCGCTTTTGCTCTTCCATGGGCTCATTTTTGAAAATGCGCGTAAAATTTTGTTAATAGAGCGCGCTTGCTTTTCCGAGTACTATTCTTCCAAAATTGCTCGTAATAGGCTTGTCTATAGAGCGCATATGCCCTAACTTAAATCTCTGCGGCATTTTTTTCGAAATTGCTCGTGAAAAGCTTTTTAATAGAGCGCAATTTCGATTCAGCATGTTTTTTCAAAATTGACCGTGATAAGCTTGTTTATAGAGCGCAATTGATGCGATTCTGACTTCCGCGCGCTAGTTTTTCAAATATGCGCGTTGAACGTTTGTCGATAGAGCGATCTTGCTCTTCCGCGCACTAGTTTTTCAAAACTGCTTGTAATATATTTGTCAATAGAGCGCAATTGCTGCGATTTTGACTTCCACGCGCTTTTTTTTTCAAAATCGCTCGTAATCTTCTTTTCAATAGAGCGCACTTTCCCTATTTCTAAAACATACTCCAACGGACAAGTACTCGACCCGTCTGTAGTACAATTGAGTGCCTCGACGATGGCTCCCGCCACCGGCGAGTCTCCCAACACTGTCACATTTGCATTCCAATCGGCGTCGACGAGAATCACGTCGGGATGAGTGAGGAATGGCGATTGGGAGAGATGGATACGGGTCTTGTTGAGGGCGGCGGTCGAGGAGTGGTTTCTGGAAGAAAAAGTGGGATTTTGAAGGCGCATGGAAATTTGGGGGGTTTTTGAATTTTTTTTGAGCATGGAGGTTTGTGAAAAATGGAATTTTTAACGGCGCATGGACATTTTTTTTTTTAGCTTTTAGAGGCCCTTTTAGAGGCCTAGAGGCCCCTAATAACCAAAATTTAGGGGCTAAATTCGAGGAAGTTACCAAATATTTTAAAGGCACATGAGATTTTTTTCGAGAAGGTCTCACCACGATTGAAGGGACTACTATATTTTTAAAAGTGAATCTTATTGCGCCTTTAAAGGTGGTAGAACATGAAAAAAATAATTTTTCTGAAATTACAAAACTAGATACCTCTGGTGGGTTCGAACTCAGGGTCAGACTGGCTCATCACTAAACGCGCTACCGGCTGCGCTAAGCGGCCGGAAAAATGCGACAACTAGGTTTGCCTATAAGTGCCGGGGGAGAAAAAAAGTCCCCGAAAAGTCCCCGTAGACTTTCATGTTCTACCACCTTTAAGGTAAACTGCGCGCTTCCGGCGCTTAGGCATAAGAACGGAAAAAAGGCGTAGAAAATTTGAAATCGGACCGATTTGGAGCAGAAAAATCGTACAGTAAATGATTTTTCGTGGCGGGACCCATAGGAATTTTTTTTGAGTAAAAATCAGATTTTTAGGGTAAAAATCTATGGTTTCAGCCTGTTTCTTGAGCCAAAATGAACCGAAATATCGAAATGGACGTTAAAACCTCATTTCCAGATAAATCTGATGACCAGAAATTGATTTTTCCCTCTTGAACTCAGGCCCAAAATTGATCATTTTCCAGAAAACTACTGAAAAAAAACGAAGTTTGTAAAACGAAAAATTCCCTATCGATCGGTACAAATATCATATAGACTTGCACCGGAAAACATCCCCAAAAATTGAAAAAATCGAATTTTCCTTAGATTTTTTCACCTAATTTTCAAATTCCCGCTCCAAATTCTCCGGAAAAACGATCCGAAAAACCCATACTGATCAGTGCACGAAAAACCTATTCTGTAAAGCGAAAAATTCCTTATCGATTGCTATAAATATCATGTAGGTTTCTACCAAAAAACCTCCCTAAAATTTGAAAAAAATCGATTTTTTCTCCCCGATTTTCCACCCAATTTCCAAATTCCTGCTTCAAATTTCCCGAAAAATTGAGCCGAAAACCCCCTACCTGATCAGAAAATTGAGCACAGTCTGCTCGCCAACCAAAATCTCCACCTCCTTCTGCCGAACGACTAGATTATTGACGGCGAACGCCGGCGAGACCGCCAAAATGAGAAGCAGAATTGCCACCGGACTCATTTTGGCATACGGAAAATGAATTTTTGGAACAAATTGTACTAAAACGGAGAAAGGGAGGAAAGACCACGAATCATCAATTTGACCGATTGATACTTGAATCAATAACTAGTAAAACGCCGCGAAAAAAGAACGAAACACCGGGGAAAATGAGAGAGAATGGAACGAGGAAGCAAAGGCGAAAAACATTTATTTTTGTATAAACAAAATATGATATTTGGTTTATTTCGTATATATTTCGATATATTTCGACACTTTTTGGAAGAAAAAATCAGCTGATTCATCAAAAAAAGAGATAAGAGAGCGGCTAGACGAAATCCTGTTTTTTAGAGGTTATCTGAGGGAAAACTTCATCCAAAACACCCCGAAGATGATGCAGAATCTTACCTAAAATAAAGAAGTTCACCTAAAATTAAGAATTATCTCCTCAAAATCTCTTTTAATCCAAGTTTGTCCCAGTTTTCAGACCCACTTTCTGCTGTTTTCAACAATTTTATAAAAATAATGCAAAGCTGCGCCAGCGCACACCTGTTTCCGGCGCCAGCTTCAAACCGCGAATTTTTGTCATCATTTTTCGCGGGAGTTTCCAGAAGCTTCTTCGTTCAATTGCTCATTCTCATCGGTTTTCTTTTTCATTTTCTCTGATTTTTCGTGACAATAAATGCTAATTTTTGACAAATTTGTGCTTTCCGACGGATAATATTGCTGAATTTCTTTAATTTTCTTTAATTTTCTTTGATGTCGCCGCCAAATGATTCTCGAATTTTCTGAGCGTTTTTTCTCAAGGTTTCCCATTAATTGTCGAACAATGCATGATATATAGGTGTCATGTGTCACCTGCTGATGATTTATCTTAATCTTTTCTTTGTCTCCATCTAATTACCAGCCGTTTTACTCATAGTGCTAAGTCATATGTCACTCAACCTCATTCGTCATCAAATTGCCCTTTTCCCAGAAGCTAGTAAAGGTGGAAACGCGCTCTATCGCATAGAACGACACTCCGTTTTGTCATCATGAAAAGTGGGAGGAGAGAGACCCCAGAGGGAGGGAGGCCGACGTTCGATGTGGTAGAGCCAAGTCGACGTGTATTACCATTCATTCATTCATCCTTTCTTGGGTGTTGTCTTCTCCTTTCGTCTTCTACCTTTTTTCGTGGGGCCCTCGGTCGATAATCGTCGGTTTGCGATGAGTATTCGCTCGTCGAAACCAAGGCAACCCATCCCATTTTCCCAACGTTTTCTTCTCCTCAAAACAAGAGAAATCCCGCGATTTTTGTGGCAGTCTTTCGTATAACCTTCCCTTGAACCCCGTTGAAGACGAAATTTCTCTATTTTTGATGACTTTTCACGTTCAAAGGATAGGAAAGTTGGCATTTTTCCTGTCCGGCGCACCTTTGAGCATTTTAGGCGCTGAATCATGCCAATTTCCATTGAATTTAGGTGTATTTCCCTCTCTAAAACAGCGCCACCCGATACATTTCCTTAGATTCCCGTTATTTCCTCAGTCTTGATAGTTTTGTGGCATTTTCATGTTCAAGCGCTAAAAAACAGGTCAATTCCCTTGGAATTTAAGCGTTTTTCCAGTCTAAAACAGCGAAAATCGATCAAATTTCCGTCGATTCTTGTTCGATTAGGTCAAGTTTTATAATTTTTCCGGCTCAAAGCGCGAATAATATCTCACGAATTTTCTTGCTTTTCCGCCTATTTTAGTCAGTTTCTTTGCGTTGTTCCGGTCAAAAATAGCGTTAATGGTCAAATTTTTGTCAATTTCTTGACCGTTTTACCCAAGTTTTGTCAGATTTCCACGTTTCTGCGGCCTCGCTCTTCAATTTTCTCACCCTTTTGGCCTAAATTGGTCAGATTTCATCTTTCGGCACGGGGCGTCAATTTTTAGTGGTTTAGTCAGATTTTCTGCGATTTTCCTGTCTCAGAGCGCCAATTTCCACGGATTTCTTGACTTTATAGGTCAATTTGGTGTCATAGCGATCCCATGACGTCTTCCGCGCCATTTCAATCCTTTCCAGCGTTAATCGATAATTTTCCACGATTTTCTGGGTGTTTTAGTCAATTTTCCGAGCCTTTTAGCCTAAATTTCGTCAGATTTCATCATTTTTTGGGCACGGGGCGTTAATTTTCAGGGGTGTAGTCGGTTTATAGCGTTTTTCCTGTCTTAGAGCTCTTTTTAGGTCAGTTAGGCCGACACAGTGACCCCACGACCTCTTCCGCACCACTCCTCTATCTTCCAGCGTTAATCGATAATTTTTCTAGATTTTTCTGCCCTATTTCGTCAAATTACGACCCCTCAACCCCGTTTCTCACGCCAAAATCGACCTGCCCTAATTTTTTTTTCCACGTACACTCCGTTTTTCCACGTCTCACCGCCCTTCTTCCCCCACCAATTCTCCTATTATTTCCAGAAATAAATCTCTCACAATGGCGCAAGTACCGGTGCACAAAGACGAAAAAGAGAAGCGAAACGACGAGCTGTCGACGGCGATTCTCAAGGATAAGTCGCGACCGAATCGTCTCATCATCGATCAGTCGGACAACGACGACAACTCGATGGTCTGTCTGTCCCAGGCGAAGATGGACGAGCTGGGTCTGTTCCGCGGTGACGCCGTCATTCTGAAGGGAAAGAAGCGTCGTGAGACGGTGTCGATCGTCTTGAACGCCGACAATTGTCCGAATGACAAGATTAAGATGAACAAGGTGGTCAGAAACAACTTGAGAAGTCGTCTCGGAGACGTTGTCAGCATCTCCAGCGCTCAATTGGAGTACGGAAAACGGATCCACGTGCTGCCGATCGATGATACCATTGAGGGATTGACAGGGTTAGTTTTGGCTTGTTTTAGGTCGATAATCACTTGCTAGAAGTTGCTCAGTTGCTTGTAGCATGGATCATTTGCTAATCCATAGCAAACGAGACGCCATAGCAACTGAGCAGCATTTCCTAGCAAAAAAATCCAAGAAAAATCAATATTTTTTCTCTTCCAGAAACCTCTTCGACGTCTTCCTCCGCCCATACTTCACCGACGCCTACCGTCCAGTTCACAAGGGTGACATATTCACCGTTCAAGCCGCCATGAGAACCGTCGAGTTCAAAGTTGTGGAGACCGAGCCGGCTCCAGCATGCATCGTGGCTCCAGACACCGTTATTCACTACGAAGGAGATCCAATCAAGAGAGAAGAGGAGGAGGAGGCCCTCAACGAAGTCGGATACGACGATCTCGGTGGAGTCCGCAAGCAACTCGCACAGATCAAGGAGATGGTCGAGCTTCCACTCCGTCATCCGCAGCTCTTCAAGGCTATTGGTGTGAAGCCGCCACGTGGAATTCTTCTGTTCGGACCACCGGGAACCGGAAAGACGTTGATCGCGAGAGCAGTCGCCAACGAGACGGGAGCATTCTTCTTCTTGATCAACGGACCTGAAATCATGTCGAAGATGTCTGGAGAGTCAGAGTCCAACTTGCGCAAAGCCTTCGCCGAATGTGAGAAGAACTCGCCGGCGATTCTGTTCATCGATGAGATAGACGCGATCGCGCCGAAAAGAGAGAAGGCTCACGGAGAGGTTGAGAAGCGTATCGTCTCGCAGCTGCTCACTCTTATGGATGGACTGAAGACTCGTGCTCACGTTGTCGTCATCGCCGCCACAAACAGACCAAACTCGATCGATGGAGCACTTCGTCGTTTCGGACGTTTCGATCGTGAAATTGATATCGGAATCCCAGACGCTGTCGGTCGCCTCGAGATCCTCCGCATCCACACTAAGAATATGAAGCTCGGAGAGGATGTTGACTTGGAGCAAGTCGCCAATGAATGCCATGGATTCGTTGGAGCCGATTTGGCGTCCCTTTGCTCGGAAGCTGCTCTTCAACAGATTCGTGAGAAGATGGAGCTCATCGATTTGGAGGACGACACCATCGACGCTGAGGTGCTCAACTCGCTGGCTGTTACCATGGAGAACTTTAGAGTGAGTTTTTTCTTTGAAATTTCAGAAATTTGAGAATAATTATCGATTTTTTTCAGTTCGCTATGGGCAAGTCATCTCCATCGGCTCTTCGTGAAGCAGTCGTCGAAACCCCCAACACCACTTGGTCCGATATCGGAGGACTTCAGAATGTGAAGCGTGAGCTTCAGGAGCTCGTTCAATACCCGGTCGAACATCCGGAGAAGTATCTCAAATTCGGAATGCAGCCATCGCGTGGAGTGCTGTTCTACGGACCACCAGGATGCGGTAAAACGCTCCTGGCCAAGGCCATCGCCAACGAGTGCCAGGCTAACTTCATCTCGATCAAGGGACCCGAACTGCTCACCATGTGGTTCGGAGAGTCGGAGGCCAACGTTCGTGACGTTTTCGATAAGGCACGTGCCGCCGCGCCGTGTGTGCTCTTCTTTGATGAGCTCGACTCAATTGCAAAGGCCAGAGGTGGAAGTGTCGGAGACGCGGGTGGTGCGGCTGATCGAGTGATCAATCAGGTGCTCACTGAGATGGATGGTATGAATGCGAAGAAGAATGTGTTCATTATTGGAGCCACGAATCGTCCCGACATCATCGATCCGGCTGTCCTTCGTCCGGGACGTCTTGATCAGTTGATCTACATTCCACTTCCGGATGAGGGATCACGTCTTCAGATCTTCAAGGCTAGTCTTCGTAAGACACCATTGGCTGCTGACCTCGACCTCAACTTTTTGGCGAAGAACACTGTCGGATTCTCTGGAGCTGATTTGACTGAGATTTGTCAACGGTAAGTTACTTTATAATTGCTCATTTCCCCATAATTTTATTTGTTTTCAGTGCCTGCAAACTCGCCATCCGCGAGTCCATCGAACGTGAGATCCGCCTCGAGAAGGAACGCCAGGATCGTAAGGAGCGTGGAGAGGAGCTAATGGAGGACGACGTCTCCGACCCGGTGCCAGAAATAACTCGTGCTCACTTTGAGGAGGCGATGAAGTTCGCCAGAAGATCGGTCACTGATAACGATATTCGAAAATACGAGATGTTCGCGCAGACACTTCAACAGTCCCGCGGTTTCGGAAACAACTTCAAATTCCCGGGAGAGGCTCCGTCGGCTGGAGCAGGACAACCAGTTGGTGCAGGAAACGGTGGAAGTGGTGGTCAAAACGACGATGATGATCTTTACAACTAATTCTACACTCCCTCCCCCTCACACCGCCGCTTGAAGAAGAAGAAATGATAATCTTATTTATTGTAAATGCCACCCCTGGATGGGTCCTACTCTTTTTTTTTAAACAAATAAAACAAATTTAAAATAATTTAGAGGTCTTCAATCAAATTGTCACAGGAAATGCTTAGGGAAACCGTAATGGAGTGTTGTGAGTAGTTGTCATCACAGGAAAAATAACAAAAATTATGCTTGAACACGGATCTCTGGTTCAGTTGCAGGTGGTTCCATGGGATCCATTGGCTCCGGAGATGATTCAGGTGTAATGTTCTCGTAGAGTGTCTTCTGAATAAGTTTGATCCACGGCTCGCGGCACTCATCCCAGATGAGCTCGATCTCATTCTCGTCGTCGCCGTTCGCCAGCACTGTGATCTCCCCGTGGAACATCTCGATTCCATCGTCCTTGTGTTGAAGGTGTGGATCGAAGGCGAGAAGCTCTTTGGCGAGACGCTTCCAATCGATTTGACGTCCTCTGATGATTTCCGATAGGGAAAGAGTGATGGGCATGCATTCGTCGTCGTCGACGAGGCTCTCGTTGTCACCGGTGGCCATTACGTTGAGTGTGTCGGTCTGGAAATGAATTTTTTATTCGCTACTAGATCTTTTGCTATTTCTCATAATTTCTCTTTTGCTATGGTTGATCTTTTGCTATGAAATGTTGCTCATATGCTATTTTCCAAAAAAAAAATTGAGCTTCTCAGTTGCTAGTAGCATTGATCTTTTGCTATTGCGCTAGCAAATGAGCTATTTATAGCAAATGATCCATTTCTCTAGCAAATGAGAAATTCCATGGCAAACTTCAACTTTTTAGGAAATAGCACATGAGCAAATGAGAGATAGCAAAAGATCGGTTTCGAAAATTCGTGGCAAATACTCACTGCAGATCTTTTGCTATTTCTCATATGCTAGAATTTTCTCTTTTGCTGTGGCTGCTCTTTCGCTATTTTCCAAATATTGCAATAGCAAAAGATCACTGCTATTAGCAACTGAGAAAACCACTAGCAAATGAGAAACTCAATTTTTTGGGAAATGGGCAACTTTTCATAGCAGAAGAGCAAGTTCTAGCATATGAGAAATAGCAAAAGATCTGCAAATTGTTTTGCTCTGCCGAAGCGCCGGTGGCGCGTTTTTGCCTACCTCTTGATCATAAACGATATCTGCAACGAAAGGGCATCGCTGCTTGGCTGGATTCGGATCCAGATTCAAACTCTGCTCAATTTGATCCATCGGAACTTGAATATCCAGTTTCGGATGCGCCGTGATCGAAACGGTCTCCCCATTCGCTGGCATGTGCACCGGCACATTGTACTCCTTCTCCACTTTTCCCTTCAAAAACTCCATCTTCTCGGCCTCGCCATGCACGAACATCACGTGTTGTGGCTCACATTGTCGGATCAGTTGCATGATCCCTTTGGCGTCGGCGTGAGCACTGAAGGACATGTACTCGACGCCCAGCCGAATGTCGTGCATTTTTCCGTCGATTTCGATGCGTTTTTCTCCGTTGATCACTTTGGCGCCGACGGTGCCAGCCACACAGTAGCCGGGCATGATGATCATGTTAATCGGGTCGGAGCACCACTTTTTGAACACTTTTAGCGACTGGCCGCCGTGGAGCATGCCTGGCGTGGAGAAGAGGACCTGGGGTCCTGGCATGTCCTCACACCCCTTTTCCATTGGTCGGATGTGCTTGAACTCGAACATGTTGCGCTCTACGAATGTCTTTTTGATGTTCTCATTGGTCCAACTGATGAATAATCGATAATATTGATTGGCGCGCTCCGCAAGTCCTTGAGAGAAGTAGATCGGCACCGTCAACGCCATTCGTTCCCAGTAGGACTCCAGAAGAATGCAGAGCTCCTGGGCGCGACCCAATGCGAACACTGGAATGATTTCAATTACTCAACTGCTATATTTGGCTCTTCTGCTATGGATCAACTGCTATTTTCGCCACTTTTGATGTCTCATCTGCTTTGGCTATTGTCTCAACTGCTATCGCTATAGCAGTTGATCTATAGCTTTGGACATTTTTTGGTCAGAAAATCCTTTTTTTTTCAGAAATTTTTCGGTGTGAATCCGAGTTTTCTGAGATGATGTTGGCTGAATTTTGGAATTTTCGAGCTAACAAATCTCGATTTTTAGGCTAAAGACATGCTATTTTGGCTGTTTTTGCCTATTTTTAGGCATAATTTTGGTCGGAAGTGTTCCATATTGGTGCTGTGCAAAGAAAAATTCCGAAAATTTTGATCCGGAACAATTCGAAAAATCTTATTTCTTCGAATTTTTCAGAGCGAAAAAAAAAAAGATTTTTCGGGATTTTTCGAAATTTTTGGTTTTTTTTTCAGGAAAAATAGATGAAAAGGCAATAAAAACACGAAAAAAATACAACGGAAGACCCGTTTTTTATCAGTTCCTCCCGGAAATTTTTTTCGGAAAATGAGCGAAAAAACCGAAAAAAATAATTTTTTCGCAAAATTTTTTGCACAGCCCTGGTCTCAACAGCTATGGCTATAGCAGTTGAGAGACATCAAAAGTGTTGAAAATAGCATAGCAAAAAAGCCAAATATAGCAGTTGATCACCCCCATAGCAGCTGAGTGTCTACCTAAGAATCGGTCAAAAAATATGCAAATTCTACGGTTTTTTTTGTGAAAATTCGATAATTTTTGAGTTGAAAATGGCCTATTTTTGAGGTTTTTTTCTCTGAAAATCGCTGAAAAATAGGGAGGACCACAGGTTTTTTACACTTGAAACCACCTGTGATCAGGTGGAAATTCCGAAAAATTGGGGTTTTGAGCCTATTTTTGCAGTGGATTTTCAGCAAAAAATGTCAATTTTTTTGGTCGAAGATCGCTCATTTCTGCTCTATTTCCCGACGAAAGTGACTGTTTTCCAGGATTTTCAAGGAAATTAGCCACTTTTGATGTCTCAACTGCTATGGCTATAGCGGTTGATCTATAGCAGAAGAGTCAAATGTAGCAGTTGAGTATCTACCTGGAATAATCACTTTTCCCCCCTTCATCACAGATTCGTGCACTTTTCGAAGAAAATCCCGCTCTCTCGCTCTTTTCGAGTCTCGGATAGTTGTGGCATACGTGGATTCGGAGATGAGGACAGTCGGACGGACGCCGGGAAGAACACGGGCGGCACCGAGGTGACGGTCCGGTGTCATGTTGTAGTCGCCGGTGTAGAGCACCGAATGATCGCCGACTCGAATTTCGAACATGGCGGCTCCCAGTACGTGGCCAGCGTAAAAAGCACGGATGGAAAGCTGATCGTCGACCTGGATGACCTCGTGAAGCGCGCATCCGATGCACTTCTTCATACAATTTTTGATGTCGTCGGAGGTGAAAAAGTTGGTCTCTCCCTTGATATCACACTGAACCTTTCGATAGTCTTCCAATAGCACTTGAGCGATGGCTTTGGTGGGGTAGGTCATGTAAATCGGGCCGTCGTACCCGACGATTTCACTCATATGCGGCAGACTTCCGCAGTGATCGAGATGGAAGTGTGAGATGATCACACAGTCGAGATAGTCGGTTAGACGGCCTCCTCCACCGATGTATCTGGAAAAAATAATTTTTTTTCGGCAAAAAAATGTTTTTCGAAAAAAAAAAGAAAATTTTTTTTCTCTCAAAACTAACGAAAAATCTGGAAATCTGCGATCATCCTGATATCCCATATGCATTCCACAATCAACCATCACATTCTTCCCGCCAATTGTGATCAGAATACACGAACGACCCACGTCTTGACCGGCTCCCAGTGGCACAATCTTCAAATGCTCAAAATTTTTATAAGCTCAAAATTTACACACAAACCTTAATGTCTGGAACTTTCTCGGGCATTTTCAATAATAATAAATGAATTAGATTCAACAAGTATTTACAATTTTCGTTTCGAAATTCGAATTTCGGCTAAAAACGATTTTTACGCGCGACTACGGTGTGTGGGTGTCGTCGGGTATGGCGCCGTGTCCGCAAGTTCACTGTGTGTGGTGAACATTAGACTCAATCGCAATTTCGTTTGGCCTAAAATTTCTCTTCGTTTTCCGCGTGGATTTTTCATTTTTCCTCAAATTTTTTGTATTTTTTCATGAAAAGCTTGATTAATAGTGAGCTGCGAATATAAAAACTCAATTTTTGTCATTGTTTCAGTGTATTTTTAACATTTTGAGTCAAGAGCGTTAAGAAATATTTTCGAAAGTTCCCAAAATCGATATTTTTCTCTACTTTCACTTTTTTCTTCCATCTTTTTCTCTAATAATCCATTATCCTATAAGATTTCGCAATAATGATGACAATTATGCATGTGATGATGACAAAACTCTGTTCTTTGATCGTATCCCGCTCTATATACACTCGCCGTTTCGCTCATTTTGTAATCTTTGTGATTTTCAGTAAACATGGGTAGACGTCCAGCGCGGTGCTACCGCTACATCAAGAACAAGCCATACCCAAAATCCCGCTTCTGCAGAGGAGTTCCGGATGCCAAGATCAGAATCTTCGATTTGGGAAACAAGAAGGCTAACGTTGACACCTTCCCAGCATGCGTTCACATGATGTCCAACGAACGTGAGCATCTTTCATCTGAAGCTCTTGAGGCCGCCCGTATTTGCGCCAACAAGTACATGGTCAAGAACTGCGGAAAGGTAATTTTGTTATTTTTGCTCTATTGATTTTATTTGTATGTGTTACAGGACGGATTCCATCTCCGTGTGCGCAAGCATCCATTCCACGTCACCCGTATCAACAAAATGCTTTCATGTGCCGGAGCTGATAGACTCCAAACTGGAATGCGTGGAGCTTACGGAAAGCCACAAGGATTGGTCGCCCGTGTCGACATCGGAGACATCCTCTTCTCCATGAGAATCAAGGAAGGAAACGTCAAGCACGCTATTGAGGCCTTCCGTCGTGCCAAGTTCAAGTTCCCAGGACGTCAAATCATCGTCACCTCCCGCAAGTGGGGATTCACCAAGTGGGATCGCGAGGATTACGAGCGCATGCGTGGTGAAGGAAGACTCCGTTCCGACGGAGTTGGAGTTCAACTTCAACGCGAGCACGGACCACTCACCAAGTGGATTGACAACCCAATCTAATTTGGCCCACTTTGTATTTGTTGAAAGCAAATAAATAATTTCTTATGTTATCTTCTGCTTTGTAGTTTCTGGGGCTTATGTCACTTTCTTCAAGGTATTGCAGTAGAGATTAGCACTAGAGAGTCTTCTAATTGAGTTTGTTAGATGAGCGACAACACCGCTGTTCTTCTGCAAGCAATGCGAATGGGTGGCTCCCTTCCTCCAGAGATTGTAGACTACATGTATCACAACGGAGCCTTTCTCTTGTTCCTCGGCTTTCCACAAGCCTCAGAATTCGGAATCGACTACAAATCATGGAAGACTGGCGAAAGATTCATGGGGTTGAAGATGATTCCACCAGGTGTCCACTTTGTATACTGCAGTATCAAGTCGGCGCCAAGAATCGGTTTCTTCCACAACTTCAAAGCCGGAGAGATCGTCGTAAAGAAGTGGAATAATGAAACGGAAACTTTCGAAGACGAAGACGTTCCAGCCGATCAAATCCCTGAAAAGAAGCGACAACTGAAGACGATGGACTCCTCGCTGGCACCGTATCCCTACGAGAACTATCGGAGTTGGTACGGCCTAACGGATTTCATCACCGCAGAGACTGTCGAGCGAATTCATCCAGTGCTCGGAAGGATCACTTCCCAAGCGGAGCTCGTCAGTCTGGAGACGGAATTCATGGAGAACGCCGAACGAGAGCACAAGGAGACACACTTCCGGAATCGGGTGGATCGAGAGAATCCAGTGAGGACTCGGTTCGTCGATCAGCACGGACTGCCGATTATGAAGATTCGGGAGGGATATGAGATACGGTTTCAGGAGATTCCGCCGTTGACGGTACGGGGAAATTCGTTTTTTTTTCTCGATTGAAAAGTGAAAAACTGAGTTCCACGTGGCGATTTCTGGTTATTTTTGTCCTGAATTCAGCAAAAAATACACGTATTTGATCGAATAAAAACGTGAAAATCCAATTTCCACGTGGCGTTTTCTTGGAAAATTTCTCAGAAAATGCCACGTGGAAATTGAATATTCACGTTTTTAATCGATTAAGAACGTGAAAAATTGAAATCCACGTGGCATGTTTTCGTGGCTTTAGTGCTCCATTTTCGGCTCCGCGACATTTCGAAACCTTTGAAAATTAGACTCGAATTTTTCAAATTTTTTACTCGATTTCAATCGATTTTCTGGAAAATTAGAACGAAATAAAATTTCAAAATTTTTTTTCGAAAATATTTTCCGGTCAAATTTTTTTTTCAAGAAAAAATTGAAATTTTATTTTGTTCTAATTTTCCAGAAAATCGATTGAAATCGACTCACAAAATTTGAAAATTTCAAGCCTAATTTTCAACGGTTTCGAAATGTCGCAGAGCAAAAATGTGAAAATCCACGTGGCACTTTTTTGACTGCCTAAATTAGGGACAAGTAGCCGTTTTGACCACCTGAACTTGAGCGATTTTTGTGCTCCAAAATAGCTCCCCAGCTCCCAATCCCCCCAACCAATTTCCCCATATTTCAGCTCCATCAAAATCGCGTCGGCATCGAGTACTCCGACCGTCTGTACCGCCTCCTTCGCGGTCTCGGTGGCAACTGGAAGCAGCTGCTCGCCGAGATGCAAATCGCCTTCGTCTGCTTCCTGATGGGTCAGGTTTTCGAGGGATTCGAACAGTGGAAGCGAATCATTCATCTGATGTCGTGTTGCCCGAATTCGTTGGGCTCCGAGAAGGAGCTGTTCATGGCGTTTATTAGGGTAAGAGGGCGGGGCTTCAGGTGGATACTCAACTACTATGGAGGTGATCAACTGCTTTATTTGGCTCTTCTGCTATGGATCAACTGATCATAGCAGTTGAGACATCAAAAGTGGCGAAAATACTCCAAAAAGTCAAATTTTCCTTAAAAATTCTGGAAAAAAAAAGTCAAATTCGTCGGGAAATAAAGCAGAAATGAGCGATTTTCGACGAAAAAAATGACATTTTTTGCTGAAAATCCACTGCAAAAACAGGCTGAAAACCCCAATTTTTCGGAATTTCCACCTGAAAATAGGTGATTTCAAGTTTAATAAACCTGTAGTTTTCCCTGTTTTCCAGCGATTTTCAGTGAAAAAATCTCAAAAATAGGCCGTTTTGATCTCAAAAATTATCGAGCATTCACAAAAAAAAACCGTAGAATTTGCAAATTTTTTGACCGATTTTTAGGTAAACACTCAACTGCTATGGGGGTGATCAACTGCTATATTGTAACTGCTAGTGTCTCAACTGCTATATCTGGCTCTTCTGCTATGAATCAACTGCTATTTTTGCCACTTTTGATGACTCAACTGCTATGGCTACTGCAGTTGATCCATAGCAGAAGAGACAACTATAGCAGTTGAGACAATAGCTGTTACAACATAGCAGTTGAGTACTTGTCGGAGCTTCAGCAAACAGTGGGCGTGTCATCCAAATCAAAAATTCCAGGTGCTGTTCTTCCAACTCAAAGAGTGTCCCACCGACTTTTTCGTCGACATCGTCTCCCGCGACAACTTCCTCACCACCACCCTCTCCATGCTCTTCGCCAACGTCCGGGATTCGGCGCACGCTGGCGACGAGCTGAAAAAGAAGACCGCCCAGTTCAAGCAGTATTTGACGAATCAATTCAAGTGGGACTTCGATTGCGAATGAGGATATTTGATCTCTTTTTGAATCTCTAATTTTTGTTGCAAAAAAGTTTATCCAATGTAAAATAACAGAATTGATTGTAAATTCCTAGTAGTAGTTGACTATTGCTCCAGCCAACAGAATGGCCTTCTGCCTTGTCGGACGGTGTCATCTGAAACATTTCCCGTGCTGAAAATCCTGTTTTTTGACGCTGAAACTGAGAAAAATAGGCGGAACACTTCAAAATCCCTTGCGCTAAACAACGCGCTGTGCGGGATTTCGGAGCATCGTTGTCTCGGAAAATGATGACTTACTTTGGTTTCGAAGGGTTTTTTTTTTGTAGATTTCGGGTATTTTCAGAGCTCGAAAGCATCTATAGTGATTAAAAATATCTGAAACTTGAAGGGTGTTTGAAAAAAATTCTTCAAAAAAATTTATTCCATTTAAATGAGTGGAGGGACATACTGTAATGTTTGGAGAGAAAGGGGGAAAAGAAGATGAAGCAAGAATTGTAATAAAAAAAAAGAAAACAATTAATAAATTAATTGAGCAATGAATATCACAGGAATAAGTGGAGACTAATAAAAAAATAGACACATTTAGACGGCATGCGTCATTTCCACCACGTCACGAGCCATACTTTTCGTCGTTTCGTTCTGAGTGGCATCCTTGAGGCGGCATCATTGCTTGTCCAAAGTTTTTCAATTAGTATGGAGGACTGAAGAGTATTTCATTTCTAATCAAATGCGGGTTTTGACAGCAAGAACAAAAATTCCTAGCTTAACTGTCTAGGATGGCATACTCGTATAATCATTAACCGAGCAGGTAGTAAAAAAAAACATTGTTGAAAATGTAAATTTTTCTCAAAATTCCTCGATTTTCCATCGTTTTTAATACTGATGATATATAGAACAAAGTTTTAAACAATTTTTGATAGTCAATAATAATCTAATACCACGAACTACAAAAGTGGACTACAAAAAGATTATTTATATCCTTTCAACATCCTTTCAGTTAAAATACCTTTTGAAAAACCCAAAGATTGTACATTTTAAACACTTTTTTAATATAATCTAAACATACAGAGCCGTCCATAACGTATCCATAACTTTAGAGCCAGATGAGATAGAAAAAAGTTGTCAACTAATAAAATGTGTAAAAATTGATAATCTCGAGGTCATTAGTTGACCGTTTTTTGATATCTCGGACGGCTGAAGAGTTACACGCCGTGCTATGAAAAGTTCACCTTATAGGGAAGCCAAAAACGGTTGAACCTTAGACCATCCTTGCTTAAAATGGTTCTATCTCAAAAACCGTTTAAGTTAGGAAGAAGTGATCAACTAAAAATCAATAGAGCATGCAATTTCCTACATTTTACTAATACATGACATTTTTGTAGCTTTTATGCCTGCTAATTTACAGCCGAAAGAAGTGACATGTGTTGTGTGTTTGGTAGAATGGACGAGTGTGTTGAGTGACCGAGTCAAGACGGGAGGAAAGGATGAATGATGTATGCAGTTGGCCCCTTGTATAATAGGACAGGTCCACCCGTCATTAGAGCGTATTTGATGGGTCAACCTTAGATTTTTATCATAATTCTCGAAGTCTCTTCAGAAGAAAATATTTATTAAATGCTTGAATTTTCTAGTTTAGAGTTCCAAAAAATTATATTTAAAAGATTTTATATTAACAACATTTCGATGAGGGTGTAGCCAGCTCAAGGAGGGAACGAGCTAATGCAAGTACACATTGCTTTTGAAATTTTCAGACTTCCCAAGCTTTTGAACAGTGAGTTAGGGCAAGCTGAACAATGGACAGTTATTTTCTTGCCAACCTGGCATTATGTTCGGTAGAACGCGATTGCATAAAATTAAAGGAAAAGAAGGAAGAAAGGAAGTGGTGTCGATTTAAGGCGGTGCGAGTTCCGCCTGGCGGGCTAAGACTGCAGCAAAAAATTCTAAAGCAACCGCAATATTGTCTATAAATTTCGCACGAAACGAGAAATAGGTCGCATTAACTTCCAGCAAACATTGTCTAATCTCAGGAACCCATAGATCACGTATGAAGTCGCCAATTCCTTGAGCCATAGGATACTCGGCGAGGATTCTGTTAAAGACCGCCTGTTTCTCGATGCGTACTCGGGTTGACACTTCAAACCCTCCCTGCATGTATGTGAATGATAGATACATCTGCAAAAATGGTTTTAAAACGATTGAGACACACACACACAAGCTCACCTTGACTAATTTCAATGCGTCGTCTTTATTGATAGCATTGACTCCGATATAAATATGCTTCAAATGCAAAAAATCGTCGTAGTTCACTTCCAATGAACTCGTATGTTGGGCAATAATGTGACTGTTCAAATAGATTCCTTCGCACTTTTTCCATTGATCCGTATTCACAATTGAACGGTAGATTTGGGTGGTGCATTGTCGAGGAATTTTGATTGTTTTCAGAATCAAAGGGTCACAGATTTCAATCAATTGTTTATACAAATGAAAGAATATTTCATGAAATCTCATCTCCAAACTTTTCAGTTTTATGGATTTCAGAGACCTGATCATATTCTCAAGAACAAGTGTCGCTGAGAAAGTTTGTATGGTGACCCTGAGATCCTCAATAGTAGAGTAGGGACAGGCAATGAAGAATGAAAACTCTCGGAGCGAAAATGGGAAGTGGTCATCGATTACAACTGATTCCTCTTTTATTATCACTGATTTCAGTTGGTTCGGGACCCCTCTGAGCAGTTCACATGATCTTTTGGAGCATTTTGCAAGAGAAAGTCTGGAAGAAAGTGTATCAATTTTATTGTAAATACGGCGGTGTTTGGGGTTGGGGACACGGTGGCCGTCGGCGTTTTCCCTATACGATATTCCACGCTGTGCGCAGGACCCATGAAAATAATGTTATTGAACTCAGCTCATCAAGAGCTGCAAAATGAGTATAATCATGACTAGGTTTGAAACAATTTGGGTCTCGCCGCGAAAATAATATCTTACTGTAGAAATTTATTTTCGCTGGTTTTCGCGGCGAGACCCAAAGTCGTCAGAACCTAGTCATGATTACACTCATTTTGAAGCTCTCAATGAGCTGGTTCCAAAAATCTTGTTCTCATATTTTTCTGAATTGGGTTACTGTAGATTTCGTGGTGGGACCCAAAAATTTCGAAAATCTCAAAAATTTCTCAGAACCCAGTCATGATTATACTCATTTTGAAGCTCTCGATGAGCTAAATTTGAATCTTTCAACAATTTTTGAATTAAGAATTTTTTCAGAACTGCAACCTAGTTCTGTCTGGTATGCATGGTTGACCTTCGGAAGAAATGATCCGGTAGTTGAATGGGAAAATGAGAATGAACATTTACTTTCCGTATTTTGTCTGGGAGAAAAAAAAAACATCGAATTTCTACTGACAAGATGTCAGAAAACCTTATTTTTTAACCATGAAAAATAATCTCACCTATCCGATAGATCCATATTTTTCAGAACTTCCTCCTTGACAAGAATTGGTAAAAACCGCCACTTTCTCATTGTCATCTTGATATTGAAAATGAATAAAATTAGAAATTACGGGACGAGGGTGAATAACGGATAAAAGAGGGAGAGAGCAAAATGAAATAAATGAGGAAAACTGAGTAGAGTAAGGACCCTTTCCCTAAACCAGACCCCTATTTTTCCCCGAAGGTAACGGTTGTCCTGCGCGTAGCGGTCCCGCGAAGCGGTTCTGGGTATTAGGGATGTGGCGATGGATAGTGAAGAAATGTTGGAGGAATATTCTAGAACTGTTCTAGGTTCCAATGTGAAAGGAAGTCTGATATTATGTGTACATATACTATGACATGTCCTTATACCAAAAAACATCTTTTGGTCTGGCTCCGCCCCCTTGGTCTTTAGAAAAATCGATAATTGAGCAATTTTGAAAATGTTTTCTTGTAGAGCTCTAATTCGACCGAAATTGAATTCCTGACATCTTTTTGAGCATTTGTCATATTCAGAGCAAATTTCTATCACCACTCCTTCATAGTGAAATTTTGGGTCAAAAGTAAAATTATTCGATTTTTGATGAAAATTCAATTTTTCGGTATCAGGGATACCCGATCGGTGGAATTCAATTTGTGCAAAATAATCTACGCAAAATTCAAAAAAAAACAAAAAAATATATTTCTTTTGGAAATTTGACAGGGCGGGAGAGAGACATTACTCAGTGTTAATGAACAAAAACTGACTGGCAAGAGTACGGATCGATAGAAGACGTTGTGTGGTCTGTGTTTGATGGAATGTATGAATGGGTTGAGTGACCGAGTCAAGACGACGAGAGGCTGAATGCTGTATTTAACAGGGCCCTTTGTCCTTGCATAATAGACCAGGTGCACCTGTCATTAGAGCGTATTCGATGAGTCAACGCTAATAGCTGATAGATTGTTGTCAGTATTCTCAGAGCCTCTTCAAAATGTAAAAGGATCCCCATTAGAATAAGTCCAACTTCCTGTCGCGAAAGGAGGTCTAGGAGTCAAATGTGCTAAGATCACAGCTCTGATATCACTTTTTAGTATCCAAGAAGTTCTGGTCTTCAGACAGGTGCATCAGGACATGGTATCTTGAATATTTGAAGACGGTAGTAGTAGTTGAAACCAAAAAGTCACCGTAGCTGATCTTGCAGATTATCTCAATGACGATAAATCTGTGAACAAAAGGTCCTTTGGTTTCAATTGGTTTACCAAAATCAGAGAAGTGCTCAAAAGTCTCTCAAAGAACAAGACTTCACCAATTCATCGGATACAATTCGTGGAAGAGAATGGAGAATGGTGTGACAATAGGTTATTTGGTTTTGTATCATAGGCAAGGTGCACCTGCCATTAGAGCGCATTTGATGGATCAACGCTAATAGCTGTTAGATTTTTGTCATAGTTTTCAGAGTCTCATCAAAATGAAGTATTTATGAGTCTTTATTATAAAACAATCAAGAAGAAATCACAGACAAGAAGAAATTGAAACTGCATGAAATTTAACAAAAGTGAGTTACTAAGAAATCAGATACAGAATTTAGCGAAATGAATTGGTCCATGTGGTTCTACTTCTCCTGATTCATTGATTATGCCATATGTAAAAAACGAATCTCTCTTCTCCAACATGAATAGTTGCCTGTAATCCGTCATGACGAACAATTTCAAGACCCTTGGAAAAATCAATTTCTTCAAACGATTCTGATCTGAAAATGGAACTAAATTAGCTGAGACAAAGTATGGGATAATTCAAGTATAGCCCCCCCCCCCCCCCCACTCCAGTAGAGCCCCCCACGTTATAAACCACCTAAGTAGAGCCCCCCACCCAGTACAAAATGGGTGGGGGCGTCTTCTTGACGGAGGGGGACTGATATTGAATCGATCGATTCAATAAGAGTCCCCCACCAGTACAAAGTGGGGGGCGTTTCTTTAACTTCCTGGGATTCTTAAAGAAAAGTCCAGCCCTCCCCAGAGCCCCCCACCTTTTTGGTTCAATATAAGCCCCCCACGATTAAATAACAGTCCCCCACCGATTCAATATCAGTCCCCCAATCAAGACATCCAAGTACAGCCCCCCATCATTGAGCAACTAAGCCTTATTTTTTCTGACATCTTTGATGAAATCAAACCGCATTCAATATTAGCCCCCCACCGATTCAAAATTAGCCCCCCCATCGATTCAATATCAGCCCCCCACAGTCATGGTATCGCCCATGCTTTCAGAGTGCTAAGGTTGGGAAGAAGGTGCTGTCAGTTGGCTCGCGATTTTACTAAGCCTGTTTCTTAAAAGGTGTATCCCACATGCTTTCTTCAGCCTAAACTACGAAATATTGCATCTATTTCAATTTAATAATGGAATATCTTAATTAAATAACATAAAAAACAAAAAGAAAGAAAATTTGAAGAAAAAATAATGAAAATTCGAAAAAATTTGGGATTTCAAGCAGTTCATTGTGAAGGCATCAAGGTTTACGTAGAAATGGGGGGGGGGGGGGCTTTACTTCAATCGTTGTGCATCACAACTCACGACAAAATGGGGGGGCTCAAATTGAATCGAGAACGAGGTGGGGAATCCCTGAAAGGACTGGTGGGGGGCTCTACTTACGTTGGATTTGGGGGGCTTTATTTGAATATCCCCCAAAGTATTAGTTAAACTCACAGTGGAACACGGGTTCTCCCACTAAATGGTACTGGGTTTAATTCTTCCGTTCGGAACGTCGCCAAAGAGAATTTTTGTCGTTGGCGTAGAATGTAAAGATATTCCAATTTCATATTGTCAGAGTGAAACCATTGGGTGACAAATGATAGCATATCTCCCACAGAAAACGGACATTTAAGGAATGTTAACCGAGGAACTTCAAACTGCATAAGGATTTCCCGGGTAACCCAGGCAGCTGTACCCAAGAACATCAAATCTTTGCATTTGAAAAGTTTCGGGTCACAATAGAAATCCAGTTCTGTGTTGGTCCCAAAAAAAGTGCATGTGTCAGTCACATCCAGATTCTTCAACAATAAGTTCATCTTTTTGTTATGAGCATAACCTAACGACTGTGTTCTGTGATTTGTAATATACAGGCTCCCAGTGGACTTGACACCAATATCTCCTGATTCTGGGAAGTTATCCACATCAATGTCGACACATTCGATTGAACACTTGAACACTTCATTCAGGAATTCCATCGCAATTTTGATAGCAGCCATTTCATTTCCATCGGTGTATGACTCGAAAGCATCGTTCGTTCGTCTGAGAAAAATGTGGTTTTTTATTTTGGCGCTCTTTCGAAATAGAACTGTCCCATATCTCAAAAACGCGCGGAGCTCGAAAAAAGTTGCCAATTGGGAAAAAGCGCCTTTAACTTCTGCGGATTTTCCACACTCACTTGGTACAAAATGGAATCACATTCTTTTGGAGCACAAGATGCTTTTCGGAAGATGACCTAGTTTCACTCCCATTCTTGAAAACCCATTCTTTCTTCGATTTGCCCAGATATATATTTTTATCTTTCCATCTTCCCAGAAATACTTCGGTTTTATTCAGACGAATGTTGAAACCTCTCACGAATCGACGGGTTTTCTGGGAGATAGCAGCAAAGAATATTCTGGAATACAAACTTTTGAGGGAAATTTCAAAAAAAACTTACAAGTCAAATATATCCCAGCTTCTGACAACGCCTTCAATGCAGAGCCATGGAAGTTTGAGCAATGGAAATCTAGCAGGACGGGAGAGCGACATTATTGCTCAGTATTAATGAAAAGAAAGTAAATGGCAAGAGTACGGATCGATAGAAGACGTTGTGTGGTGGTTGTTCTTGATGGAATGAATGAGTAGCCTAGTGAGGACGAAGGAATGTTGAATGATGTATGCAGTTGACCCCCTCTTCATTGTATAATAGGCTAGGTGTTTCTGTCATTAGAGCGTATTTGATGGGTCAACGGTAATAGCTGTTAGATTTTTACCTGAATTCTCACACGGTAAATTTTTTTGCACGCATTCTCAAAAAGTTTCATTCGCGGGCTCTGTCTTACTGTAGGGTCGCATGCCAACTGCGTAGCAACTCAGAGATACGTAGGCATTTTTCTAATTTTGTTGGAAAGTTAAAATTCAGGACCTAAGCTGTTTTTGAATCAAATTGAATATAATATTTTCTTCTCATCATGTTGAATACAATATTAACAGAGTTCGATCGAAAGTTATTACTGAAAGTGCTCTGGAAACATGGTGCGCGCTCCTTTGGCTGAGGCGCAGTGCCGTTGTTGTAGTTTTCTAATATGTAAAAATATCTTCACTTTTAAAATACTTCCATTTTCCTTTAAGATACAATTTTATTTACTAACCCTATCCGGAAAATTAAAACATTTATATCTAAAAAATTCAAAAAATCAATTAATCGCCGCAGCTCTCGCCTCTAATTTAGCCGCTTTTTCATTCATATGCTTGATAAAAAGTTCTCGAAGCCACGTGGAATCCGAATTGTATTTCGGGTCAGAAATCTGAAGGGCGGTTCGCTTGTAGTAGGAATAAAAAATGCAGGAAATGACTTTGTGGAAAATGAAAAACGAGAGCAGTGGAGCGCGCATGAATATGTTTATCGATTGATCGTCCCACGTGGAGCTCTGCAAAAAAATATTTGAATTTCCGCCAAATCTGAGCGATAGAGCGCGTTTGCACTTACCAAACTCGCATAATGATATCCAATTGATACAAAAGTGTAGAAAATGGAAACAATGACAGTTGGTAAAAACTGCAGCATGACAATATGAATGAGGCCGAGTTGGAAGACAAAAGTGGCAGTGAAAGAGACAAAAAGTACCAGGGATAGCATGATTAGGAGGGTGTCTTGGAGTCTGGAAAGCATAATTGTCGTGGGATCTGATGCCGGGTACGCAAACACCGGCTCACGCGGAATTGCAGAACATTTTGGTTTTTGCATAAATTGTCGTCAAACTCGGCGCTTGGTACGCAAACACACTTTACACGAAATTGCAGAAAATTTGGTTTTGGTACGAATTGTCGTGGGATCTAGCGCCGGGTACGCAAACACACTTTCCGCGAAATTGCAGAAAAAAAGATTTTTGCATGAATTGTCGTCAAATTCGGCGCCGAGTACGCAAACACCGCCTCATGCCATATTGCAGAAAATTTGGTTTTTGGTGCGAATTGTCGTGGGATCAGGCGCCGGGTACGCAAAAATGCAGAAAATTGTGGTTTTTGCATGAATTGTCGTCAAGTTCAACGCCGGGTACGCAAACACCGCCTCCCCCGGAATTGCAATTTTGGTTTTGGTGCGAATTGTCGTGGGATTCGGCGCTTGGTACACAAACACACTTTACGCAAGATTGCAGAAAAATTTGTTTTTGGTGCGAAAAGCCGTGGGATCCGGCGCCGGGTACGCAAACACCGCGGAATTGCAGAACATTTTGGTTTTTGCATAAATTGTCGTCAAACTCGGCGCTTGGTACGCAAACACCGCCTTACGCGAAATTGCAGAAAATTTGGTTTTGGTGCGAATTGTCGTGGGATCTAGCGCCGGGTACGCAAACACACTTTCCGCGAAATTGCAGAAAAAAAGATTTTTGCACGAATTGTCGTCAAATTCAACGCTTGGTACGCAAACACCACCTCACGTAGAACTGCAGAAAATTTATTTTTGTGTGAATTGTCGTCAAATTCGGCGCCGAGTACGCAAACACCGCCTCACGCAAAATTGCAGAGAATTTTGTTTTTTCCACGAATTGTCGTCAAATTCGGCGCCGGGTACGCAAACACCCCGAACTAAATTTTTACGCAAAAATGCACAAAAATCTTACATAAAAATCAATAACAAGGCCATATTATTCCCATAGCAGAGCACTGACAACGCGTTGAACAACACATCAATTGAGAGCATGAGTAGTTGAGTGGACAGCACGTACGGGTATTTTGATGTCATTTTTCTGGAATTTTCTGGAAAAAAAGTAGTTTTGTGACGTATTTCGGTTGTTATTGGGGTAGGGGTACAAAAAATAAGAATTTTTGTTGTGGAAAAAATCTGATTTTTATTATTAGTTAATTGACCAAGTTTATCGGTTTTTTTTTTCGCGAAAATCTGAATTGATTACAGTGAAATCTTGGCAAAAACTCAACTGCTAGTGTCTCAACCGCTATTTTTGGCTCTTCTGCTATGGATCTAGTGCTATAGCAGTTGATCCATAGCAGAAGAGTCAAATATAGGAGTTGAGACAATAGCAGTTACAACGTAGCAGTTGATCAACCCCATAGCAGTCGAGTATCTACCTAAAACCTTCAATCGTGGCGAGACCTCCCTAAGTAAGATTGCGTGCGCCTTTAAGGTAAATAAGGCAGAAAATGATAGCAGATTCAAATAATATTTTCCGATAATGTGGTCAAATCCATGGTTTTTTTGTGATTTTTTTTCACAAAAATCAAAAATTATTACAGTAGTTTTGTCATTCGTGGCGAGAAAATTCTAAATGAGATTGGGTGCTGCGCCTTTAAAGTAAATTGAGAAAAAAATTAGTAGAAAAAGTAGCTTTGAACGATAATAAAGCTTTGAGAATGTTTTTTTGTTGCAAAAATCAGAAATCGCTACAGTAAAAATTTTAAGTCGCGGTGAGACCTTCGGAAAAACAGTTATGGGCGCCTTGAGCCAAAAAAGACTTCAAACTTCGCATATCTTGACCCGATTCAATTTTTTTCGGATTTTTTTCCCGCAAAAATTATAAATTATTACAGTAATATTGTCAATCGTGCTGAGACCTTCCGAAATAAGATTGCATGCGCCTTTAAGGCAATTTAGGCAGAAAATAAGTCGGATAGCAGGTCCAAAAAATGATATTTTCGTCATAATTCGGCCGAATCGGTGGTTTCTTTTGATTTTTTCCTACAAAAATCAGAAATCGTTACAGTAAAACCTTCAACAAATAAAACTAGGCAGAAAATGATCACAGTGAATTTTTTTGTACGTGTTTTCAAAAGGTTTCATTCGCGGGCTCTGTCTTACTGTAGGTACTGCGTGGCGACTCAGCGGTACGTAGGTATTTTTCTCCTTTTTTAAAAAATTAAAAAATCAGGGCTTAAGCTTTTTGAATCAAATTGAATAGAACTTTTTCTTCGTATCATGTTGAATACAATATAGACAGAATTTAATCGAAAGTTATTACTGAAAAGTGCTCTGGAATCATGGTGCGCGCTCCTTCGGCTTAAGCGCGGCTTACTGTCAGAATTTAAAGGCGCAATACGAAATTTGTAAAAGACCGTGTGAGATGGAGCGTAGAAACCGAGAAAAAAGTTATACGTAAAAATAATTTACCGTGAATGATAACGAAAGCAGCTCTGAATCATAATTTTGGATATATTTAGCGGGTTTTCGAAAGATTTCTATTAAAATTTGGGCGTTTTGACCGAATGGAATTTACAAAAATGTTATTTTCCACAAAAATCAAAAATTATTACCGTAACTTTGTCAATCGTAACGAGACCTTCCTACATGACAATACGTGCGCCGTGAAGGCAAATTCAGTAATTTTTGACGATTTTAACCGAGTAAAAAATGAAAAAAAATGCAAAAAAATGTTATTTTTCTCTAACCCCTCTCACCATATTCCCTCTCTCCACCCCAAATAAACTAATGTTTTTGCTATCTTTGATTGTCTAATCTCCATCAAAAAAAAAAAGAAAAAGAGTCGGTCGCCTTGGAGACGCAGTGATCTTGCTCACAGAGCAGCACGCGTGCTCCGTCCTCCTCTTTCTCACGAAAAATCTCCATGGCAACGGGGAGGGTGCTCCGCCGGCCGTCTTCTTCCCGGTGCTCTCCGCTCTTTTTACACTATTCAGGAGCACTCTTATGTGTATGTATGCAGGGGGGACATACATATATAGCCTCCCTTCATCCCCCCTCCTCCCTTTTCATTCTTTATCTTTCTGCTTATCCGGTTTAGCCTCCGGAAATCTAACATATTTTTTGTTTTTTTTTGTTTAAAATTTGAAAAATATTGTTGAAAAAAATTCACAGGGGGTTGTGGTTTAAAGGCGCAGCAGCGTGTGAAAAATTTTTTTACCGTGGGAATTTTTTCTTTTGGTTCTCACGAAGACTCTAATGTAGTGTTAACACCTGTTTTTGGTGGTTCTTTTTAGGAAAAAATTTTTTTGGAAAATGCAAATGCGCTCTAATACAAACTGACTCGAATTTCAGTTTCATCACAAAATCCACGTGCAATTTCGCATATTTCAATGAAATCGGGGTAAAAATGCAGGTTTTACAGTGATTTTCGCCGAAAAATTATTTTTCAAATTTTCCGAAAGTAAAGAAAGTGCGCTCTACTGCCAACTGCTTTAATTTCGAGTTTTCACGCACAATTTCAAATATTTTGAGAAAGTTAGAGCGGTGCTACGATTTTCAGAAGATTTCATCGAAAAAAAGCGAAATCTCAGTTGATCTAGCAAATGCGCTCTAATGCTAACTGGCTCAAATTTGAAATTTCCCTCGATTCTACGCGCAATTTCGAATTTTTTTTCGATTTTTTGAGGATTTTATTCAAGAAAATAACTATTTATGGTATAAACTAGACATTTCGAGCATTGTTCAAGTGCGCTCCACTGCTAAAATGTTTTCCTCTGGCGGGATTTCAAATTTCTTGTTTTTTTTCGATTTTCTCAAAAGCGGTGGGGTTTTTTTTATTTTCAAAGAATTTTTTTCTGCCCAGCTCGAAAAAAAATAGCAGTTCAATAGAGCGCACTTGCATTTTTCGAAAAAAAAAATCGATACTACAGTAAGAACTTCGAGACGTTTCTGCATGCGCCTTTAAGAAAACCATCTCTCTATTCAAAAAAAAAAATCTAGGTAACATCGTCATCATCATGGCGGAGGGAAACAATCCATGGATCGAGCAGAATCTGCAACGGCAGCGGAAGATGTTGGAGGAGAAGCAGAAGCAGAAACGGCATCAGAGTGCAGGGAGTGTTAGGACCAATTCATCTTCAATGACTATGAATAGGTGGGTGGGTTCGGGAGTCTCTAATTAGGGACCGGTCAGATATGGCAATGGGTCCCACCACGAAAACAAAAATTCTACCGTAGCTCGGCCAATTTAGGTCCTATGCTCGTAATAATGATAAAGTTGGAATCAGGAGGTCAAGCCGGTTTGAATGAGTATAATCATGATTAGGTTTGAAAATATTTCTAAATTTGGTTGTTTTGGGTCTCGACACGAAAACAGGAAAACTACTGTAACTCGGTCAGTTTTGGTCCTAGAAAACTGGAAGTCGGTTTTTTGAAATTAGCGCGTTAAGCTGGTTTGAATGAGTATAATCATGACTTTATTTGGAAAAATTTTTGAACTATGGGTCTCAACACGAAAAATGAAAATCTACCGTAACTCTGTTAGTTTTGATCTCAGATAACTGAAATTTGGCTTTATAAAATCAGCAGCTCAAGACGGTTCGAATGAGTATAATCATGACTAGGTTCTGAACGATTTTGATGTTTTGGGACTCGACACGAAAACAGAAAACGAGTCATAACTCCGTTGATTTTTGCCGTACACCTGTGAAAATTGTACCATTGAAATCAAGGCGTTAAGCCGGTTCGAATGAGTATAATCATGGCACTATTTCGAAAATTTTCAAAATTTCATTGTTTTGGGTCTCACCACGAAAAATGAAAATCTACCGTAACTCTGTTAATTTTGATCCTAGCCTGATGAAAAATATACCATTGAAAATATCAGCTCAAGACAGTTCAAATGAGTATAATCACGACTAGACTTGGAAAGAATTCCAAAAACTGAGTCTCGACACGAAAACTTTTTCACCGTCAAATCACGAAAAACTCGGGTAGGGGCGACTAAGAGAGTTTCGTGAGATTTATCAAGTCTGCAACTTGAATAACATTTTTTTCCATTTGGTTGCCTAATCTTTGGACACGGTTCTGTGAATTTCTCAGGGTAGAGTCCTCGTGATGTACTCCAGCATCACCACATGGGTTAGGTTTATATTCATTTCTTCGTTTTTTTTCGTCTCAAAGTGTTATTTTTGGTTTTTCGCGTTGTCCACTTCATTTCTATTCCATGAAGATTTTCAATAAGATATCGGAACTGACATAGGGTTTTAGGAATTGGTGAGGCAGATACTCAACTGCTATTACTCAGCTGCTATGGGGGTGATCAACTGCTATATCTTGCTCTTCTGCTATGGACCAACTGCTATAGCCATAGCAGTTGACCACCCCGAGAGCAATTGAGAAATAGCAGTTGAGTATTTGCCCGCAAAGTCCGCAACCACCCACACAACTGACACGTCAGATTACAGACAGTCCCTCTTGGGACCTCAGACACTCCCTGACTAGCTAGCTCTATAAAAACCTGAGCCCCTTGGGCTACAGAGCACAATTCTGATTATATCTCTCTGAAAAAAACTTAATTTCCGATATATTTTTTTTGTTATTGAACAACTTTGAGTATATTCCCTCATCACATCTTCTTCTCTTTCTATTCTATATTGTATCTATTCAAGAGCCTCTTCAGTTTTCATCAGCCATGATTCCATCGGAAATGTTGAGGAGATTGTGAGTTTTTTTTGGGATTTTGGGATTCCGAAATCTGCTATTTTTCGCGTCGAGACTCCTTGACGCGCTGATTCCAATGGTATGAATTTCATGAGTCTAAGAGCAAAATCGACAGGGTTACGAAAAGTATTGTGTTTTCGTGGCAAGACCCAAAATTTGAAAATTGTCCAAATAAAGTCATGATCATACTCATTCGAACCGGCTTGAGCTCCTGATTGTAGTGATATAGTTTTCATGAGACTAGGACGAAAATTGACAGAGTTACGATAGATTTTGAATTTTCGTAGCGAGACCCAAAAATCGAAAATTGTTCAGAACCTAGGCATGACTATACTCATTCGAACCGGTTTGATTTGCTGATTCCAATGATGTAAATTTCATGAGTCTAGGGTGAAAATCGACAGAGTTACGATAGATTTTGAATTTTTCCAAATATAGTCATGAGTATACTTATTCGAACCAGCTCGACGCGCTGATTCCAATGGTGTAAATTTCATGACCTTAAGATCAAAATTGACAGAATCACAGCTCAACTTCGTATTTTTTCCAGCATGAAGGACTACCCAACCTTCGACACGACAGCTCCATCGTCCTTCGGCTTCTCGGACAGTCTCTCCTCCAACATGACAATCCCATTGATTTCAGCGGCGGCTAGTGGGGGGCCGCCCGTGGCTCCGCCCCGTGCTCAATCGATGACTCGTCACAGCCCACCGACAACAGAGGAGGCACTCATGTGAGCAGGGGATTAAAGGAGCATGAGGATAATTAGAGGGAAAAAGAGAGAGAGAGAGAGAGAGAAAAGAGAAGAGCAGGTGGTTTGGCTCAGAGTACATATAAAATTAATGAGATTAATGACCTATATGTACTCTGAACCTTAAAGGCGCACACGTCATTTTTGATGACAATAGTGTGCTTTGCAGGTGCTATTCTGAGCAATGTATTTTGTAGGCTACGTTTTGAAAAAGGTCATGCGCCTTTAAAGTAAAAAAAAATTTAAAAAAAAAATTTCGAAAAAAAAATTTTTAGAAAAAAAATTTTTCAAAAAAAAAAAAAAAATTAAAAAAAAAAAAAAAAAAATTTAAAGGGGGACAGTCACTAAAAAATCGTCTTCGAGATTTTTACACCATCGGATAGAGCTCGTCGAGTTACATCGAAAATCCTCTTGGAGACATATCTGAAAATCTCATTTTCGACCTGTTTTTGGACGTGGAAGTAGAGCATTTCCCTTTTTTTCGCTTTTTTCTCAGTACTATTTTTCACGCGTTTCGCTTTTTCGCTTTTTTTTCGCTTTTTCGCTTTTCACTTTGCTTTTTTAGGACTGTCTGTGTTTTGGGTCCTAACTCAAAAAGGAAGAATTTTCATAGAAAGTGGTCAACTACAAAGTTATTTAGCTGGTCATTTGCAATAACTTTTCAGTTGACAGCTTTTCAATACAAACAGCGGTTCAACAGTTATAGAGCGTCTAAAATGTGGAAAAAATAACGTTTTTTGCTTTTTGTGTGGCTATTCTGACACTCTGAGTTTTGACTCATAACTTGAAGGAAACACATTTTTTCGAGTTACGATCAACTACAAAGTTGTTTATCACATCATTTCACACAATTCCTAAGTTGATCATTTTTGAATATCATTTCCGGTTGTTGAGATAAACATCATGGAACTTGGGGCTCCAGAAAAGGGGTTGGAGAAACGCAAAAAAAGGTGAATGGTAGTATACAACTAGAAAAGTTTTCGACTGGAACAACATTCAACTGTTTCTTGAGCTGAAGTATGCGCTATATTTGTTTTAATTTTGTTTTTGAAAGTTTTGTTCGTTTTTCATAAAGTTGTTTTCTACTTGGCAACTCGTTGGTCTAACATATTGAACCGTTTATCAAAATAAGAAAATCACGACATTTCTCTGATCACAGTATTCAATTTTATTTATCCAATGTCTAACTTCAAAGTTGATGATCCACGAAAATGTTGCCTGTGTGGCATAACATCCCCAAGGAAACAAATGCGCTCGGTGACGACGAATATTTCGGAGCGAAAGGAATGGGTGAAGCTGCTCGGCACAACTTTTCAACAAAACGCTGATAAGCTTTCAAAACCATACTTATGTGAATCACACTTTCCACCAGGAAAAGGAAAGAAAGTATTGCCCTACCAGGTTATCTTTCCATAGTTTCCATAGCAACAAAGTACTTTCAGGAGGGTGTCGCTCCACCGCGCAGCTCAAAAAGTGGGACTAATGTATTCAAAAATGATGAATCTTCTGACTCTACTGATTCTTCTGACGACTATATCGATGAAGATGTATCACATTTTTCATGTGCACCAAGCCATTTTGTCTTTCAGAGCGAATATGATGATGACGACTCAATAAATTCCGTAATGTCCTTACTGATAATGTTTGTGATCGTTCCGTTTTAGGGTCATCCTCTTCATATCGCTGGAGATGGCCAGTATGATACCCGTGGTTTCTGTGCCCTTATTTGTCGGTTTACAATCATGTGTGTGTCCACAAGCTTGATTCTTGATTTCGAAGTAATGAGAAAGGAGAAAGGGAAAAGCTCAGTATTACTGGAAAAAGCAGGGCATCAGATTTCACTTAGTCGACTTCTTGCCAATTTGAAGAATGAGGCGAACCCTGGGACCAAGTTAGTTGCATCTTTCACAAGCGACAGATGCAATAATATGTCTGCCGTTATGAGAAACTTTCCGGATATCACTCACCTCTTCGATAATTGGCATTATGTCAGATCGATCCGGAAAGACGTCACGGAGGTGAGAAAGTCAAAGAAAAACTGATATAACACTTTTCCAGAAGTGCACAAGAAATTATTTCGAGCCGATGTTGCCATGGGTGCGTCCATTGTTTGCCCACATCCGGACAAGTATCGCTGTGGCAAATGGAGATGGCGTTCTCGCCTGGGAAATGATCAATGGTTTTTTCAATCATGTTGTAGGAGTTCATGAAAATTTCGAAGTGAGAAAAACGAGAGAGAGAGAGTAGTAGTTTTGAAAAAAAAAACTTTAGCCTACACAACTCTGCTCCTTTATAAAGTATAAACAGTGTGGTCACTCCCCGATCTTGGCGGAAGATCCAAGAACACTTGATGCAGTAACACACAAGAGAGCTCTAGATGCTGTCAAGAATATTCTAAACAAAGGAAATCGCCGCGAAGAACTTCTATCAGTTTGCCCCAATTTCTCCACTCACTCGGTTGAATCGTACCACTCGGTAGCCACAAAATACACATCAAAAAATAAGTTCTAGTAAGTTTTCACAGAGAGCAAATAAAAAACAATTTTTTAGCGACAAGCCAGGGTACGAGTTCAGAACAAAACTCAGTGTTCTTCACTGGAATAATTTGAAAATGGACGAAGAGAATGGAGACCCGTAGTGCGAGAAGTGCGGATGTGGTGCAAAACAAAAAAAGCATACATCACAAAGAAGAGAAAAGCTCCACCGTGTCACAAGTGGCGTAAAGACTTGATGGAACTTCTGTACAGTACCCCAGAAGATGATGAATATTCGATGGATTTGGAATCAGTCTCCGATGTGGAGGATCCGGAAAATATTTATGCCGAAGATATCGATGAAGAAGAAGTCAGAATTCGCGCAGAAGTTGAACGAATGCTTTATGAGTTTTGAGTCAAACACTTTTCTAGTTGTATACTACCATTCACCTTTTTTTGCGTTTCTCCAACCCCTTTTCTGGAGCCCCAAGTTCCATGATGTTTATCTCAACAACCGGAAATGATATTCAAAAATGATCAACTTAGGAATTGTGTGAAATGATGTGATAAACAACTTTGTAGTTGATCGTAACTCGAAAAAATGTGTTTCCTTCAAGTTATGAGTCAAAACTCAGAGTGTCAGAATAGCCACACAAAAAGCAAAAAACGTTATTTTTTCCACATTTTAGACGCTCTATAACTGTTGAACCGCTGTTTGTATTGAAAAGCTGTCAACTGAAAAGTTATTGCAAATGACCAGCTAAATAACTTTGTAGTTGACCACTTTCTATGAAAATTCTTCCTTTTTGAGTTAGGACCCAAAACACAGACAGTCCTAAAAAAGCAAAGTGAAAAGCGAAAAAGCAAAAAAAAAGCGAAAAAGCGAAACGCGTGAAAAATAGTACTGAGAAAAAAGCGAAAAAAAGGGAAATGCTCTACTTCCACGTCTAAAAACAGGTCGAAAATGAGATTTTCAGATATGTCTCCAAGAGGATTTTCGATGTAACTCGGCGAGCTCTATCCGATGGTGTAAAAATCTCGAGGACGATTTTTTAGTGACTGTCCCCCTTTAAAAAAAACAACAGTTTTATTTGAATGTAAATGTCCGAATTGTTGAGATTTTTAGTGGCGCAATCAGAAAAATGTTCCATCGCATTGTACAAAAATCATACAGGATCGAAGGGCTGGAAAACTAGTTTTTCGCGGCTTTGGCTATAATTTTCTGATTCAACCCGCTATACTAATCGATAGGGAATTTTTTGATCTACCTTTTGGTACAAATTTCATATAGGTTTTTCTCCGAAAAATGGGTTTATAAAAAAAAAAATCAAAAATTGGTGGTGGGACCCAAAAATTGAAATTTGCCACTTCTCTCCTCCCTACAAACCTGTTACTTGAAATTTTCGGAATGTTTAAATTCTGATTTGTAGATAAAAAAATTCTTCATCGATTAATATAAATATCATATAGGGTTTTTTCAGAAAATGCGGCTTGAAAATCCGAAAATCGAATTTTTAGTACTAAAATTTCGATTTTTTCACTTTTCAAACGTAATTTTCTGATAGAACCTGATATGAAGTTTATACTAATCGGTAGATCAAAAAATTCTCTGTCGATTGGTATAAGAGTCATATAGGGTTGTTCCAGAAGATATGGCAAAAAAACACGAAAAACTGGAAAAAATTTCAATTTTTGACCAATATTTTCTGATTCAACCTATATGGGATTTATACCAATCGAAATGGGAATTTTTTGATCTACCATCCAAGATTCGAAAACCTGGAGAAATTTCGAAAAAAAAATTCCAAAAAAAAATTCAAAATTTTTTTTTCCAAAAACCTCCAAAACCACAAAGTCCTCCTTCCAGCTCCATCAACGACTACTCGGACAACGAGATCTCCACCAAATTATCCAAACAGAATCTGAATGCGTGTGTGGCTTCAGATGACGAGGATGACCGATCATCCATCACTAGTCCATGGCATAATGATGTGATTGAGGATCGCATTCCGTCGGAGATTCTACCCAATTATAACTATATCAAGGCGAATTTGGCCAAGTGAGTAGCCTGGCCTAGCTTTCTAAGGCCGTGGCCTAGAATATTATATCGTCTGAAAGCTAGGATCAAAACAGTCAGAATGGTCCTGAAAGGCTCTATTTTGAAGAGAGTTATGCCCCTTTAAAGTTAGAGGTGAGAGAGTGAGAGACTCCGGAGAAACAGACAGTCGTTTTCTCTGCCGTCTCTCACTCTCTCACCTCCAACTTCGAAGGCGCATAACTCGCTTTGAAATTGAGCTATTGAACTGATTTTTGGACATGGCTGTAGAGGATTTTGAGGGCTTTCAGATGGTGTGAAAACTCGAACGTTTTTGAATCCGAAAAAAAATTCTGGAAATCAGAAAACATTTTTTTTGACTTTCAACACTACTGGAATGTCTGTAAAATTCCTTAACAAATAGTCCAAAAACCAGCCAAATCGCTCAATTTCAGAGGGAGTTATGCCCCTTTAAAGTTGGTGGCCTAAGTTTTCGAGGCCGTGCCCTAGGATTCTAAATTTTGCTTTCCTTCTAATATCTAGAATCAAGACAGCTAGAATGAATCAAAAACCAAGTTTCTAGCTCAATTTTGAAGCGAGTTATGCGCCTTTAAAGTTAGAAACGGGAAACTGATAGAGTGCAGAGAAAGAGACAGTCGTTTTCTCTGGCGTCTCTCACTCTCTCATCTCCAACTTCAAAGGCGCATAACTCCCCTCAAAATTAAGATTTTGAGATGGTTTTTGGACATGGCTGTAGAGGATTTTGAAGGCATTTTAGCAATGTGAAGTCTAGAACATTTTTGGATGTCAAGAGAAAAAATTCTGAAAATCGAAAATTCAAACTGCCTGGAAACTGGAAGTCCTTGAAATTGTCTACAAAATGGTCCAAAAACCAACCGAATTGCTCAATTTTAGAGGGAGTTATGCCCTTTTGTATTTGCTGGCCTAATTTTTCGAGGCCGTGGCCTAGAAATCCAAATTTCGATTTCATCTGAAAGCTAGAACCGAGATAGTCGAAATGGTTCGAAAACCAAGTTTCTAGCTCAATTTTGAAGCGAGTTATGCGTCTTTGAAGTTGGAGGCGAAACGCAGACAGCGAGACAGTCTCTCAGTCTGCGTCTCTCACTCTCTCACCTCCAACTTTGAAGACGCATAACTCCCCTCAAAATGAAGCTGTTGAGATGGTTTTTGGACCATTCTGACGGTCTTGATCTTAGCTTTCTGGCGATATGGAATTCTAGGCCATGACCTTGGAAAGTTAGGCCACCAACTTAGAAGACGCAAAACTCCTTTCAAAACTGAGCTATCAAGCTGGGTTTTGGACCGTTTTGAAAAGGATTTTAAGGGAATTTTACCCATCAAAAAAAAATTTCAAAAAAAAATTCAGATTCGTGGAGGAGCCTGGCCAGGAGCATTGCCAGTACAAATGCTCAATAACTCGTCAGAAGAGTGGAGTAGACAAGGGAATGTTCCCAACCTACTACCTTCATTTGGAGGAAGTTGACTCTGATCGTCGACAGAAAATCTTCTTATTGGCTGCCCGGAAACGGAAGAAGAGCACCACTGCCAACTATCTTCTGAGCACTGATCCGACTAACTTGTCACGAGAGGGCGATGGGTATTGTGCGAAAGTGCGCTCCAATGCACTTGGAACTCAGTTTACTGTCTATGATGCTGGACAGAATCCCAAGAAGACCAGTAATCAGTTGTCGATTCGACAGGAGTTGGCTGCGGTTATTTATGTATGTACAGTACCGTAACTTTGTCAATTTTGCTCCTAGAAAAATGAGAACTAGCTAGTTGGAATCAGCTTGTCAAGGCGGTTCGAATGAGTATAATCATGGCTATTTTTGGAATTTTTCGAAATTTCGGGTTTCGCCACGAAAATCAAAAAACCACCGTAACTTAGTCAATTTTGGTCGTAGAAAAATGAAAATTAATTAGTTTTAATCAACGGCTCAAGGCGGTTCGAATGAGTATAATCATGACTAGATTTGGAATTTTTTGAAATTTTGGGTCTCACCACGAAAACATAAAATATGTCGTAACTCTGTTAGTTTTTATCCTAAACTCCTGAAAATTTGCTTGTTGAGATCAGCGCTTCGAGACGGTTCTAATGAGTATAATCATGACTAGGTTCTGAAAAATGCGATTTTTGGATATTTGGGTATCACCACGAAAACTCAAAATGGGTCGCAACTCCGTCAGTTTTTATCCTAGACTCATGAAAAATATACCTTTAGAATCAGCGGCTCAAGCCGGTTCGAATGAGTATAATCACGACTAGATTTGAAATTTGTTGAAAATTTGGGTCTCGACGCGAAAACATAAAATATGTCGTAACTCTGTCAATTTTGATCCTAGAAAAATGAAAACTAGCTAGTTGGAGTCAGCTCGTCAAGGCGGTTCGAATGAGTATAATCAAGGCATAGTTTGGAATTTTTAGAATTTTTGGGTCTCGACGCGAAAACCTAGAAAACTACCGTAATTCCGTCAATTTTATACCAATGAGCATGGAAAATAAGCCATTAGAATCAGCTCGTCAAGCTGGTTCGAATGAGTATAATTATGACTAGACTTCAATTTTTTGAAAATTTGGGTCTCGCCACGAAAACAAACAAAACTACCGTATCTCGGTCAATTTTCATCCTAGACTCATGAAAAGTGGTTCATTGAAATCAGAAGATGAGGACGGTTCGAAGAAGTATAATCATGACTAGGTTCAGACAATTTTTAGATTTTGGGTCTCGACGCGAAAACCAAAAAACTACCGTAACTCTGTCAGTTTTGCCCGTACCCCTATGAAACCTGTACGGCTGGAACTAGCGCTTCAAACTGGCCTGTTTTTCCAGGAAACCAACGTGCTCGGGTTCAAGGGGCCCCGTAAGATGACCATCATCATGCCAGGAATTGAGCCACCAACTGACACGAAGCCTGCAACCCGTTGCACGGTTCGTCCGATTCAGGATAAGCATACTCTCCTGGAGAGATATCGTTTGAATGAGTTGGACTCGTTGAAAGTGCTCTGCAATAAGAGCCCACAGTGGAATGATGGTGAGTCCTTTTGTCCGGATGTCCGGATGTCTGCGTGTCCGGATATCCATGAGCCTGTTTGTCTAGATATCCAGATATCTAGATGTAGGTTGCTATACGATTCTTTGAACATCCGGATATCTGTCTTCCAGATATCTGGATGTCCAGATATCCAGGTGTCTAGAAGTTCGGATCTCCGAATGTCCAGATGTCCGGGTTTCTAGGTATCGAGATATCCAGCTATCCAGATATCTAATACCCGGACATCTGTAGATCCGGATATATAGTTGCCTAGATGTCCAGCTTGCTAGATGTATGCGCGACTAGATATCCGAATGTCCGTATATCCAGGTATCTGTATGTGCGGATGTCCAAGAGCCCGGATGTCTGTATATCCGGATGTCCGAATGTCTGATTGTCTATATTTCCGGATGTCCAGAAGTCCGGATGTCCGGGTGTCCAGATATCCAGATGTCCAGATGTCCCATGATCTCCAAATCTAGCTGATTAGTCGTACAGCTACTCAACTGTCGGATTGTCTGGATTTCTCGATATCCTAGTGTCCTGATGTCTGGAAACCAGCATGTCTAGATTTCCGGATCCAAACGTCCGGCTGTCCCGAAATCCAGATATCTGTATGTCTAGATGTCTGTTTGTCTAGATATCCAGATGTCCAGATGTCCGGATGCCTGGGTTTCCAGATGTCTGAGCTTCCAGATTTCGGGATGTCTAGATCTCCGGGTGTCCGGGTGTATGGATGTCCGGATGTCCATTTTGCTAAATGCCCCGATCTTCCGAACACCGGGTTATCCAGATGTTCAGATATCCAGGTACCCTGTTGTCCAGATGACCAAATGTCTGGATGTCCGGATGTTCCATCATTCCTAAATCTAGCTGCTCCGCTGTACAGTTTTCTAATTGTCCTAATGTCCAAATGTCCAGTGTCCAGATAACTGAAAATCCACCGGTTTAGATTTCTGGATATCGGGACGTCTGGATGTCCGGACGTCCAAATGTCTGGATATCCAGTTGTCTAGAAGCCCGGATGCCTGGTGTCGAGACATCCAGATGTCCCATGATCTCCAAATCAAGCTGCTTAGTCCTACAGCTTTCCAATTATCTAAATGTCAGGATGTCCAGATGTCTGTATACCCAGTTGTCCGGATGTCCAGCTTGCTAGATGCACGGATCCTCCAAACACTCGGATACCCAGATGTATGGATGTTCAGATATCCAGATGGCCGGACGTCCATGGACATCCAGATACCCGGTTGTCCATCTTTCCGGATGTCCGGATGTCCCTAACCCCTGTTCTCAATTCCAGACTCCCAATCGTACGTCCTGAACTTCCATGGTCGTGTCACCCAGGCCTCCGTCAAGAACTTCCAAATCATCCATGCCAGTTCTCCAGAATACATCGTTATGCAATTCGGCAGGATCTCCGACGACGAATTCACCATGGATTTCCGGTATCCATTGTCGGCAGTTCAGGCGTTTGGGATTGCAATGACCAGTTTCCACGGCAAACTTGCTTGTGAATAAATTCTTGGGTTACGGTAGCTACAGTAGTCCAGGTTACTGTAGTTCTCGAAACTACAGTAATCCCTTGGGGATACTGTAGCTACAGTATTCCCAAAACCTATTCCTTTCCCTGGGTTACTGTAGTTACCGTAAACCCTTTTAGCTTATAATAACTACAGTAATCCTTTCTCAGATTACTGTAGCCACCGAAATTCCTTTTGGGTTACTGTAGCTACCGTAATCCTCTTTCGGATTACTGTAGTTAAAAATATCTTCATTACAGTAATCCCTTCTCTAGCTACCGTACTCCTAAATTTTATCCCGGGTTACGGTATCCTTGGCACCTACCGTAATCCCATCTACTGTATTTACAGTAATCCTCTCGCTGGGTTACTGTAGTTAACAATATATTTCTTACAAATCCATTCTGTAGCTACAGTAATCCTAAAACTCATTCCTTTTCCTCCCTGGGTTACTGTAGCTATCAGTAGACTTGGTACCTACAGTAATCCTATTCCTTCTTGTCTATGGGGGTTACGGTAGCTACAGTAATCCTTTCGCTGGATTACTGTAGTTCCGTAACATCTCTTGGGGGTACTGTAGCTACAGTAACCCGTCTATTTCTATTACACTTTCCTAAAATTGTTTGTGAATAAATCGTTGGGTTACGGTAGCTACAGTAGTTTGGGTCACTGTAGTTCCGTAACTACAGTAATCCTTCCTCGAATTAGTGTAGTTACCGTGATACCTTTTGGGTTACGGTAGCTACAGTAATCGTCTCGCCGGGTTACTGTGATTTTCCAGAACTTTCGTAACTACAGTAATCCCTTCTATGGGGTACTGTAGCTACAGTCATCCGTCTATCCCCATTTCCCCTCCCTAAAATAGTCACAACCTCTAATAAAGTGGCAATGACACTTTCGAAAATTCTGAATTTAAAGGCGCATCCCCTCCATGCGCCTTTAATCTAGCTGCGTCTTTTTATGTGACTGAAATTTTCAGAGTTTTCAAAAAAAAAAAATTTTTTTTTTGAAACATTTGAAAATTCTGGAAATTCTGAAAATTCTGAAAATCCCCTCTCTTTTTTGACATTTTTCTTCAAAAACTGAAAAAAATTCTGATTTTTCCCTTCCCCCCTCTAACCCTTCTTCTCCGACCACCCCCCTATTCCCAAACTCCCTCTAATAAACAGGCACCCAGTCTTCAACACTTTACATCTCCGCTGTCTTTAGAGCTATCAAAAAGTTGTCAACTAGTAAGATGTGTAAAATTTTGAGCTGAACAAGTTTTTAGTTGACCACTTTTTGATAGCTTTACTGGGAGCTGAGATATAAGCATTTTTCTGTTTTCAAGGCGGCGCTCTGTCTTTAACTAGCTATATCTCCGCTGTCTTCAGAGTTATCAAAAAGTTGTCAACTAGTGAAATGTGTAAAATTGAAAACTGAACAAGTTTGTAGTTGATCACTTTTTGATATCTCTTCTGGTAACTGAGATATCACCCTGGTAGCTAGAGTGTTACCACGTAGCCGCCACCCCTGTCGCTATACCCCCGCTTCTCTGCGTCTCTCTCTCTCTCTCTTTCTCTATCGAAATCCTTTTTTCTATCATTTTTCTATCTAGTAAAATGCCATATTTCTCTAATAAAATTCTATTAAAACTGTGATGTTTCTGTCCCTTCCCCCAATTTTTCTCTCTGACCACATCATCATTTTTTCTTTCCCCCCATTACAAAATAAATAATCTTTTCGACGATGAGACATTCAAATGTAATAATAATAATGATTTGTTTCTTTTAACGGGCGGCTCCTTTTTGAAGGAAAGTGAGTGGTGGAAAGAGCAACATTCATGCATGCTTAGTATGCCGACAGAAAGAAAGGGAAAGCAGGGACAATTGCAATGAGTCATACTGATATGTTAGGAGAGGAACAATTGGTCTTTATCATCTTTTTTGGAAAAATGGTTTTTTGTGTAAATTGGCATGACGGTGTTTGCGGACTTGGCGCTGGATTTTACGGCAGGTTCCAGGAGCAAGGGTTTTTCGCGGACTTGGCACCACATCTTACGACAGTTTCTCTTGTCTGCAATCGGATGGCGTAGTGTTTGCAGACTTGGCGCCAGATTTTACGACAGTTTAGGCATAGAGTTCTTCGTAGGCATGTACGATACCGAGACATCCTGATCTATCGTTCCTGGGAGCACAGACCAACTTGAAGATAATTTCTGCAACTTGTCGTGACATTGTACGGATGTCAGATATCCATAACTCTTTGAACTAATGCTGTGACCCGACAACTTGACGGCCCCGACATCTCACCACGAAAACTACCGTATAAAATTCATTACTACCGTAAGAAATTTCGAAAATGTTTATTTCTACGTCGAGTTTCATCAATTTTCGGCGCTAGTCCAAAATCGCGGTCCTTTGGAAAAATCGCGGTCCCAAAAATTTAAGGGAAGAAAATCGCGGTCCCAAGAAAAATCGAGGTCCCAAGTTTTCAGGCATGTGGGAAAATCGAGGTCCCAAGAAAATCGAGGTCCCAAAAATTTACTCTTGTAGAAAAAATTTTTCAGTTTTTATGGCCTTTTTTCATGATTGTTTGCAAAGTTAATTCAAGTTTCATTTATATACTTATGTTGAACATATTCAACGTAACAAAAACAAAAAGATAAAACTAGTGGTTTTTCAAGCGATATCAAGATTGAAGATTATGATATCAACGAGGAGCCTAACATTGCCCTTTTTCACAAATCGGATAAAATCAACATACTG